>VMDR010019112.1:0-18595 GCA_007922815.1 Macrotus californicus
GGATATGCTGTTGGACCCACATGAGCCCCGCACCACTAATGCTAAGCCCAGCACTTCCTGGAGCACTAAACGAATTTGAGTTGCTCACATAGACTCTTCCACTCGGAGCTGGGGTTGCTACCGGAGATAGCTGCAAGGCACCATCCCAGATGGATACTTTCCCCAATTAATTATGCAAATAGGTTATTAATTATTAATTAGGACATTTAGTGATGTCATTAAGAATTTGGAAGATAAATCTTTTTGACTTATATTTAACTGGTAGATTATATAAGCAATAAAGAATACATGAGCAATAGCTACATAATTACACTTTATGAATAGCAGAAACCTGTGAGGGATGTGGAGAGATTTAATTGACATTTAACAAGATAACTACAGCAAATTAATTAGAAATTATCTGCTAAAATATAAATTAACTTATAATAATATTTTAACCAGCCAGTCTATGGTGCTGGTGTCTTCTTATTGTTGCTAAAATACCTAAATAAAATATCCTACTAGTTCAGCTGATAGTGCTAATTTGTCTCCCAAATAATCAATCAAGTTTTATTGTGTAATCAGGACATATTAGAGAATGAAAGGAAGTATGTCATGCAGTTCTTGCCATCACAAGACTCACAGCAGAGTTGGAGCAAAAGAACTGAGCCCAGGAGACTGGGAGGAACAGCAACAGTAAAGGGCTTACAAATCCTGACTCACTTTACCTCCTGAAACCTCAGTTTTCCCATCTATAAAATAGGAATGCTAATACCTAGCTCGAAGTTTGTTGTGTAAACACATAAATCAGTCCTGGTACTTGGAATCTTTCAGTAACGATCAGCTTTGTTCTAGTCTTACTCTGTGATTCTGAGAAGAAAACACAATTGGCAAAAAGAAGCTGACACATGCCAAAGATGTGTTTTCCAGTTGCTGGGTGAAGCAAGTTTGTAAACCAAAACCCGGAGCAGTCTAATGAGCATCACGGACGCAATAGTAAATAAATGGTGATGGATTCATACTACCAAGTAGTGCCCACCAGGTAATCAGAGCGAGTCTCCTCCAGGTGGGCTAACAGTAATTTTACAAAATATAAAAGTGTAGTGCCATTTCTATCACAAATGGCCACATGCAATGTAAATTCTACATATCTTCTATATGCACATACATCTGTATATAAAAACACTGAAACAGATCTGAATATATGCCTCAAACACTTAATCATGCTACTTCTGTGCAATGAGGAAACAACCAGGATGGGAATAAACGATCAAAGGGAGCCTTAGCCTTGTCTGCAGAATTTCATTTTTAAAGGCTATGTAGATTCTATCACCTGTGTAATTAAAATTTAAATTATAAAAAATGGGATCAGAATGTAGATGAGGCAGTAGAGTGCAGTTTGGTGGGCTGAGAAGGGTGGGGGCGTGAGTGGGAAGTGGGGAAGATGGAGAACATTCTTTGAGTCCGGTGCCCAGGCTTGCCAGCATGAAGGTCACTGCGCATGGGGTAGAACGGCTGTGAAGCCAGAGAGGCCTGATGGGCTGGAGCCAGAAAAGGGCTGAGTAGACTACAAGGCGAGTATTACAAAAACCAGGCAGAAGAGTTTTAACCTGGGGAGGAGACACTGAGAAGTGTCCATGGGGCCTGGAGCAGGGGAAGGCCCACACTAACAGGATTGTTTGACAAAGGACAGTGAGAAACAGGGAGCTGCCCGGAGGCTGTGAAAGGCATCCATGTATGCAGGGTCAAACACCTGAACAGTGGCAATGGAGGGGAAAGGGTAGATCTGAGAGACATTTGGGAGCAAATCATGGTAGGAACTGATGAAGGGAAGGGATGAGTTAAAGTTGATTTCAGACTGTGGAGTCTAGAAGCCTGAATGTCCAGGAAGTGGTAATTCAGGCAAAGTTGTAGCTTGTGGACAGACAGCAATTTCAATGATTAAAATCAAAGTGTTCGATTTTAAAATGTAGAAATCTAGATGATATTTGAACCTCTAAGTAGAAATGTCTTATTGGTGAATTGCATGCATATGATCTCCTACTTTTCTTCTGAGAGGTGTCAGCAAAAGCCATGAGACCAACAAAGTCCCCAAGGACATGAGTGAAATGAGTATGAAAAGGGAAAAACAGAAAGTCAAGACCTGGGACTGGAAGGAGGGAACAGGGACACTCACTTGCTCAGAAGTTCAACGTTCACATTTGAGTCTCCTCCATTCAGATGCAATTTACCAAGTGCAGGTGCCTCTAGAAGAATATTATAAGCACACCAAGAGACCACTTTCTATCTTCAGGCACACTCTTTTAGACTAAGGGATGCCCCAAAGCCTGGCCTTTAAGTCAAGATAGCAAGTCTGTAAGCAGTCTGTTCTAAGTATGTCTTTCCCTGGGGACCTGCATTCAACTCTGCTTTCCTGTCTGACTGAACCCAGAGCTGTGTCAGAGAGACAACACTGTTTCCACTGGCTAAGCCCTCCCTGTGGTCTCCCCCAGAAATGTTTATTGACTAAACACCTGAAACTTTGCATTGGTCTGCAGTTCAGCCGACTCGACCTTGTTATGAAACTCAGCTAAGGACCTCTGCGTGCATGCACGTATGCATGGTCACGTCTACTCACAAAACCTTATTTCTCGTATGTATCCAGTTTGACCTCCCAACACCCCTTGAGGGTTTTTCTTTTTATTTGTGAAAAAGATAGAATACATTATTTTACCAGGATTCTTTGGTCACTTATTGACGGGAAGCAACTTAGTACCTGATAAAAATAATAGACACTAATTGCCAGGTACTGTGCTAAGAATTGTACCCGCATCATCTCATTTATAATTATCCTCATTTGAATATGAGGATACTGAGGCTTCCCGCAACACACAGCCAGGAGGGAGTGAAGCCAGCACGAAAGCCCAGGTCATCTGGTGGCAGGGCCGCCCACGTCGAACCACCACACTATGCCATCGGGAGTCCCGTCTCACTGCTTCTTTGATTCACATTCTCTTTTTCAGTTCACATCACGTCAGTCAGTTCTCCAGAGAAACGGAATACATAGGAGGTGTATAGTTGTAGTTACAGATATAAATATACATTAAAATAAAATAAAATGGTTTAATATTTAAATGTAGAATTCCAGATAATGATTGGACATCTAAATGGAATTGTGCATGTATATGTATAATATATGTGTAATATATAACATGTATATATTACACATATTTTATACATATATATCAAGGAGATATGTCTATCTATAGATAGATAGATCAAGGAATTGGCTCACACACTTATGTGATTATGGGGGCTGGGAAGTCCTAACAGGATTTGCAGTCAGCAGGCTTGAGATCCAGGAAAACTGGTGGAACAGTCCAGCCAGAAGCCAGCAGGCTTGAGAACTGGAAGAGCTGATGTCTTAGTTCAAGTCCAAAGTCAGAAAAAAAATAAATAATGACGTCCCAATGCAAAGGCAGTTAGGCAGGAGGAACTCCTCCTCACTTTTGAAGTAAGCCTTACTACGGTCAGCCTTTTTGTTCTGTTAAGGCCTTCAACTGATTGGATGAGGTCCACCTGCATTGGGGAGGGCAACCCGCTTTACTTGGTCTGTAGATTCAAATGTTAATCTCCCTCCAGAAACACCCTCACAGGCTCACCCACAACGTTTGACCAAATATCTGGGCACTCGTAGCCCAGTGAAGTTGACACACATCATTAACCATCACACCCACGTTCTTCCCTAGAATTGCTTTGATAGACCGGGAATGGGAATTTTCCTCAGTCTCCTCCCTCTGAACTTCTCTTATTGGAGAGGAAAGTGACCATGGGAAGATAGAGAAGGAACCTTGTCAATTTGGCAACCTGGCCTCAAAGTCATCCAGCCGAGACCATGTCATTCTCCTTCAGAGCTGTGCCAGGAGGGGCCTACATTGGATGGGAAGCGGGACTTCCAACTGTCAGATTCCATGTACCTGGTAAGTCTGCTCTTTCTGGGCACTTTTCTCATCTTCCAGTGATGAAGGAAGCTTCAGAGCTCAGTGAGGGCAAGATATTGTTTTTGGCTCTTCAACTTCTTCCCCAAATGTATAGAGTATTGTGTTAAGGGCACCGTAGAGAGCAGCATCTAAGAATACAGCCTGTGCCATCAGTGAGAGCTGGGGTCCAATTTCAGCTCTGCCAACCACCAGGTATGTGACCTTAGACAAGTTAGGTCCTTATCCTCTGTAAAGCTCACAGACTGTTGCAAAGATAAACACTCTAAAGTATAAACAGCACTTCTGATGATCCCTACCACATGGTCAGCACCCAATACGTTGTGCTACTGACACCGTTAACAAGCAGGCCCATTTCACCTGTACCGGTCACTTGTACCAGTCAGTCACTGCCTACACCAAAGTCACACTAGGAGGTCGTTTGCTGCCACCTGGTGGTCCCTAATCACACTACCCACAAAGGTCAACCTACCCAACGGCAGAATTACAAACACAGGCACATTTAGATGTCAAAAAGGGGGTGAAGGAGGCGGGGGAGGTAGAGAAAAAATTATGTGGCGATGAAATGTGACCTTCACCCCCTGAAGTTTTAGTTTTAGCTTCCTGCTGCCGCTGACAGGAACTGTCTCATCAAGAAAGCACTGATGCCTGTGCACTAAAATGAATGTTTCTCTTATAAGTTGAAAAGTTTGCCTAATTATTTTTTAAGACTCTATTTACAAGATTGGTAAAATGTATGGAAGGGTGGGTAGACAGATAAGCGTGTGCTCTGATGAAACGGAGCACAGGCCAGTGTAGCGTGGAGGGAAAAACCCGAGCGACTCTGATAGTCTGGGGGCCCACGCAGGGTTTTCAATGAGTCCAGGCCAAAGCGCCTTAGGCAAGGGGTGTTTCGGTTTTAGCAAAGCCAAGCAGAAAGCAAGCTTCAAACTCACCTCGCTCCTTTCCTCCCTGAATCCAGAACTCCGCAGAGACATTGTTTAAAAAAACAAAAAGTTAGGCAGTCTCCTTCCATTTCTCCAAATGTCAAAGTGAAGTCCAACAGAAAGCAATGAACAGATGTCCGCCCAGCCCAGCAGAGAGTGTGGGAGTTCCTGGCAGAAATTAGTGCAGGCATATCACAGGCTGGCCCCATTGACTCCCCATTACCTGGCTAAAAATAACTTCACTTCCTCAGCTTTCTGTCTTTATGCATATCAGTCCCAACAGGTTAGCTCTTTCCCCTTGAAAGCTTCCTTAAACAAGTGGCAAGTGAGGAAACACAATTCATTCCGCCTCTGCTCAAGTGCAAATGCCCCCAGGGGAAATTTGAGCCTCTCCCTAGAATTGGAGGTACAGGTCAGCCACCCGCCGAGTATTCCAACCACTTGCTCCAGACCCGCCAGCCCCCCTCCCAGAGGCAGGAAAACAACTAACTCTCCCTCAGAGGGTGAGGTTGTGTGTGGTTTATAGCAAGATCTTATTTGTGACATTAAATGAGCAAATCACAAAGCATCTAAAATGATTAATTTCTCACTGGGCTGTCAGAACACTGTCACCAACTGACAGTTCTGTCATAAGTGTCATTTATAATGTCACAAGTCTATACCCCATCAATGTCATTAAGCAATTATACTCTGTTTAGAAAAAGAAAGGGGACGTGTGGAAAACCATGTGTATTGCTTAAGCAATTATATACTTTGCTCTTCCTGGGTGGCAATCCCTGCCAACAATTAAATCTTACTTGATTTGTTCATTTAGGCAAATTACCAATTATTTGGAGGCATCAGCCTGGTAATTTTTCCTCTCCACTGGCAGCAGCCACCGTGCCCTGCCAGGATTGATATCAACAAGGTGGACGTGAGCTTTGGTAATTAGCCCTCTCAGCGCCCGAGCCTGCAGCTCGAGTCTCCCCTTTTGCGTGCGCACTCGTGGGTTTCCTTTGTCAGGGGTTGGCTGTGGATGAGACTGCAAATTCTGTGAGCTGCTTAAGAAAAGATCGCTCTTCCAATAGTCTGCCTTTTTTTCTTCCTTCTTTAAATTTTGGTAAATGCCACTGCCACACAGCTATCTACGTCCTCTTTTCCTCTCTTCTACCTTTTCTCCATGTTATATGGCCACTTTGTTAAACTCCCACTCACGGACCCAGGTATCTGCTGCAAGTGTGGGAGAGTATGTGGTCTGTCTTGATGGCTGGGTTCACCAGAATGGCCGTGCAAATGATCCTTTCTCATTACAAGTCGCATCGTTGGAGAAACATTGGTAGGTGTGTGGGGTGGGGATTAGAGCTTGTGAAGATGACAGAGAGAAAGACAGATGGACACTCTTGAACTCCATAAGGGATTCCCTTTGGAATGGGGTGTCTGAGGTCTGGCCTGGAAACGGCAACTTTCAACTTTCTTTCATGAGCAACAGAAAGACAGCCAGGGAGGCCTTAAACCAGTTCAAACAAGGGATGTTTATACCAAGTGTGTTCTGGGCAACTGTCACTTAAACCTTGAGTCTTCGTACAGATCTGACCCACTCCTGGTGGAGTCTAGGACCTGGTACATGACTGTGCTTGGCTCAAAGTTTTATGACTTTGGCTTTCTTTTGGCATCTGCGGTAGACACCCATTGTTTCTGCCTGTCAAGATTTTTCTTTTCCATAAAGAGCCCTGGTCTTTTTAGCAGGACTATTCCTTGCCCACTCCAGACTGTGTACTTTAGGTGGAGCCGACCTCAGTCTCAGCTCCAGGGGTGAGCACCTGGCCATGGCAGAATCAATGACAGCATCCTGTCTCCCCAGCCGCTGTAATTAATCAGTCCAGAGAGGGAGGATGAACCAAATTGGTCCCATGAGAGCCCACACTGAACTTTTTCTGGTGCTGATGAGATGGAATTTGAGTCTGGAAATGTCGGGGGCTCTTCTACGACCACAGGGCAAAAGTGTGCCTGAGAATGAAGCCAGTAGAGAAGGGCAGAGAGAGGAGAACAGGTATTATTGGAGCATCTGGTCTAATGTGCCTGAAGCTAATGTCCCCTTGTAAAGTTTAATTGTATCGACCAATAAACCTCCTTTTCACTTAAACTTGGCTAGATGGGCTTCTATTCTTTGCAGCCAGGAGGATCCTGACTAATCCAGATTTTCTCTTCTTAGTTCTCCAGTTCTTCTCTTCCATTTTCAAAGCCAGTTTGTCTGTAGGTGTCTGTGCTGTCTCCTGATTACTAATATGAGGGTTTCCGTTTTGTCTCTTTGTTGTAGCTTCACTTTGGTTTGGTAAATTGTCCAAACTCTCTTGCCATCCCCACCTATTGACCTAATAATAAAGAAGTCTTCAGGTTGTTGGGAGTGGGGTGGCGGGGAAGAGTGGCATCCAGCTGGCTCTTCGAAATCCCATCCTGGAATTTAGAGGCTTTCTTACTGGCTGGTTGGATTGAAGTCAACTCTTTCAATTTAACTCAGTGAAGCTAAAACAAATGTAAGTATTACTCAAGTGTCCCTTTCCAATCTTAGCAATGATTAAACGAAGAGAGAATGAGAGAGCGAAAGTGAGTGAGAGAGAGAGAGAGAGAGAGAGGGAGAAAGAGGGAGAGAGGGAGGGAGAGAAACCGACTGTTAACAGTAAACACATTTATGTTTAGAGCACCGAGTCCAGAGATGTAGGTACAAACTTTAACTAAAGATTCAATTGCTTTGGTTGTCACGTAGCTTATAGTCAAAGAGTAAGAAAGCACATTAGTCATGTTCAGGAGGCCTGCCTGTAAAGCAAGTTCCAGAAAAAATATTTTAAAATGTACTTTGCTTTGGATAATAGAAAAATGTAGCTAGTTAAGCATAAAACAATGATAGCTTAAATAATAACAAAGGTCACAAGATGTTTACTTTCTGCTTCTTGCTTTAAAGATAATATCACTGATGCATAATCGTAAGATTTTTTTGCAGAATCTTAGTTCCTTAGTGCAGCTAGATTACCTGACCACAGTTACCAGGGCTTCAGACAAGATGACACCAGGGGCTGAATTAATCAGACAAAGAAAGACTGCTGGTGCTTGCCCAAGAACTGACCAATCAGCTTCACCTGCAACCCCTAACTCTCAATTTTTGCCTTTGAAAACCCTGATTGAAAACCATCAGGAGTTTGGGTTTTAAATGATAGCTTCCCATTCTCCTTGCTAGGTGCTCCGCAAATGAATCGCCATAATTTCTCTACTGCGAAACTCCACATTCAGCGTTTGGCTCTGCTGTGCATTGGGTGGGTGGATCCTCATTTGGTTGGGTAACAGAAAGAAGAAAAGAGAAAACCAAGGGAGAAGAGAGATGGTGGAACAGGTCATGGACCATTGATTCCTACCCCCACATCCCACGCAAACACAGTGTCATGATGTCATTCTGCCCTGTCCTGAGGGGACAAGTGCTTAAGAACCTTCAAGCTGATCTATTAAGAACTATGTAAGAGTATGACCTAAGCCACTATCTTAAGCACTGCTTAACTTGAGTGTCCTCAAGTTCTCATTCTTTTCAAATATTCTTTCCCTGCTTAGCCCCATTCATGGAATATGGATTCTCATTCCCACACACTTCTCCAATTCTCCCGCTATGCCAGCATTGCCTCACCTTTTCTCCTGACACTCCTGACAGTTTGGACAATTTAGCAATTGCTCCTGACACTCTGCCTCAGGCTCCAGGGAGTCTCCAGCCTCTATGAGGTGGCATTTATAAAACTACCTGTTAGTACTTACCAGAGAGAGGATTGTTTATATACACCACAGGGCACACGTGGAAAAAGATCCATCCAGAGGTGGAGGGGATTATTCATCACACCTGGTATGGCATCTGGACAGGGTCTATTGGCTGCCAAAGAGAAGCCTGGCAAAAAGTGGGAAACTGAGTCCATCAGGTGCCTGCTTTGTCACACCACCACTCGTGCCAATGATGTTCTGCTAAATTGGTAGGCTTTCTGGGTGAATCTGTTGGTTCTTTTGTCATCTGGTTGACTCAGAAACAGTTCTCCCTTGAGCTCTTTAGTTTACAAAAGATAAATACACATGGACCTGAAAGGACAACTGTATAGAATAAACCTGTGTGATGTCTAGTTGCATTTTGCAAGCAGAATCAGAGAGGGAAAAAACAGGAGTCAGAGAGAGAAAAAGAAAGATTGGGGTGGGGAGAGGGAAAGCAGAGAGAGAATGGCACCAACAGCACCTCCACCTGGACCACCCAGCTGTGCTGTGTGAGAAGCCCAGGTTTGCCCTGCCCCAGGAGCTATAGTTGGGACCCAGGCATTTTTGGAAAACTAAAATGATTCTGTGATTGATATCAGAACTAATGCCAGGGGGAAAAAAAATCTAAGTTACATTTAAAGGGAATCTACCTTTTTATCTTTTAACCTTAGGCCTTCTGCAGCCATGCAGAAAAATCAATCTTGGCTAATCCACTGACCAAGAAAAAGGGAAAAGAACACACAAGAATCTTGTATTAAACAGCTGCTTGATGCTTAAAGAGATATCAGAGGGAAGGTGATCCGAGAGCTCACCAGCAGGAGCACAGGCTCAAAGGGCTGAATTTGGAACTTCGTATGCACATCCCATGGCTGGTCATTAGCCAGACAGGCAAAGGGGACAGTTACCTTACATTTTAGCTCATAGATTTTTAAACCAACAGCAAAGTATTGCTTTGCTGGGGCTATGCTTTCTCAACAACTCTTTGGTGACAGCTGGAAAACTGATTTCTCTTCTATTTTGGATAGAATATAGCCAACTATATGACCGTTACATAAGCATTAGCTGAAAAAATGTACATAGAGTTACTGTTATCTCTGATATAATGAAGAATATATCTGATCTTGGTCCCCAATTCCTGACATAGAACTTCAGAAACTCTTATAAATTTCCAGAGTGATAAGAATGCCTTTTGTTAATCATAAGGAGACTCTTTGGCTTATCTGAGTTTGTGCTAAGAAGTAAAGTTCACAGTGGGCCCTTAAACAGTTTCAAGGGAGGGGCTGGCCATTCCAGAAGGACTAAGCATGTGATTATAGTGTTAGAGCTTACAGACCCACCCCACACTCTGGGGACAGGAAGAACTAAAGATGTTCAATCACGTGATCAGTGATTTGCTAAATCGTGCCTCCTTAATGAGACCCCTAAATACAAACTCTGGACACTGGAGCTTGGGGGAGATGCTGGTCGATGAACATATCCATGTACCAGGAGGGTGGTGCACCCTGACTCCTTGGGACCAGAAACTCCTCCACCCAGGACTCTCCTAGACCTGCCCAGTGTATCTCTTCATCTGGCTATTTATTTGCATCTTTATAATAAGATGGTCATTAAAAGCATAGAGCTTTCCTGAGTTTTATAAGTCATTCCAGAGAATTACAGAACCTGAGGAGGTTGTGGGAAACCCTACATTTGTAGTCAATGGGGCAGAGGTGTGGGTAGCCTGGGAACCCCACTTAAGGCTGGCATATAAAAGAAAGGCAGTCTTGTTTAGGACCTTGACCTTTAACTCATGGGATCCGACCCTAACTCCAGGTATTTTAATGTTGCAATTGAACTGAATTTTGGGATACTCAGTGTCAGAAAATTGATGTCTCAACATACTACCTATTGAATATTTCCTAGTAAATAAGTCACAAAAGGGACCTTGCAGGATGAAAACATATGGTCCCTGAGGCTGTCACCACCTTACATTTTCATAGCAGTAGGAACATTGGTAGGACATTTATTTGGGCTCAGGGGCCAAGCTTATAGAATTTGGGACTGGAAACACCAAGAGATTAAGTCCATGCTACCATCTGCAGCAGAATGACTCTGCAAACATCTCAGAAGCATAGTTGTCCTGCAAGTCTCTTTACTGTGTGCCTCATACCCTCGCCAGACACCTGTTTAGCAATCACCAACTTTACTTTTAGCCCGAACTCTTATTACCACTTAGTGGGAGGTGTATTTTATTTACTTATTTGTCTGTCTCTCCCAGTAGAATGTAAACTCTCTGAGAGCATGAACTTTGTATGTGTACTGCTATTCCATCCAGTGCCTAGAACAATGACTGCACTCAGTAGGTGTTTGATTCATGTTTATTAAACGCACAAGCGTCCCTTCTCCCACAGAAGCATATTCTAATGGAATGCTTTTTTACCTCTTAGCCCAGGAAAGGCAAATCTAGTAACTACTCTGTCTATTCTTACTGGTAATTACACATATATTGTTGTGTTCACTGCCTCATAGAACCTGTTTTCTAATAGTTGAAGCTCAGCTCATGTCTTAGGGCTTACCTCCTCAGTGAAGCTTTTCTTGACAATCCCAGCCCTTACTGATCTATCTTCTCTTAACCTCCAGCAAAAGTAAAAACGTGTCAGCCTTGGCTGGTGTGGCTCCATTGGTTGGAGGGCTGTCCCATAAACAGAAAGGTTAAATTCCCTGCCGGGTCATATGCCTGGGTTGTGGGTTCAGCCCCCAGTCAGGGAGCATGTGAAAGGCAACTGATCAATGTCTCTCTCACATCAATGTTTCTCTTTCTCCCTCCCTTCCCCCCTCTCTAAAATCAATAAGCATGTCCTCGGGTGAGCGGGAAGAGAGTAAAAATGTGTCCCACATGATTATATACTGCCATATTTTCTTTTCTAACTATTCTGAATATAACTAGATGGAAGCTTCCTGAGGAATGGAATCGAATCTCACATATACGTTATCTGAATCACTCACAGAAAATAGATCGGGGCCTGCACATAGGTGTTCAAAAATACCTATTGGTTAGAATTGTTGTAAGACCTTGATCTTTCTAAGTTCATTAAAATCAGGCTTGAGAAATTTCACACTCCCCCTCCGTGTTCCCACAGTATCCTACATAAAAACCTACCTAATTGTTAGTCAGTATATCTCTCTGCTTCCATTGATTGTCAAATCCTTAATACCTAGGACTGTTCCCTTTTCCTCTCTGTACCTCCAGGACCTAGCACAGTGCCTGAAACACAAGAACCTATTTTTGTAATTAACTGAATAAACTGAAATAAGCAAATGCATGTTTTCAATTTCCATGCCCTCACTTTTCCTAGCACAGTGGGAGGTCCTGAGTAGGTCTTCAACAAACACTTGCAGATGCTTGTCTTCAATTGCTTGCTTGAAAAGAAGTAGAATGTTTTCATTTGCTGAACCCATCTACCCACTGCTCCAAGAATGCCCATGCTGAACTGAAGATTTGCTGAGGTCTCAGAAAGAGAAGAAAGATGGACAGACCACAGAGCTCGCTTATCTCCCAGATATGATAGAAATGGGCAGTGTGGGTATAGCCATAAATGGGAATGATCACAAATCTTTCCTACCTTTGTTTTTACTGTGGTAAAATATAGATAACATAAAATTTACCTTTAACAATTTTCAGTGTACAATTCTGTGGTATTAGGTATATTTGTTACAGAACAGATGGGGTTAGGGGGTGATGGTGAATGATATACTAATACCAAATGGACCCACCCTGTGTTCTGGGGATCCCCGCCCCCATACTAGGTTCACCTTGCCCACTGCCAGGGAAAGACGTCTTTCAATGCCAGAGATTGGTGAAAAGGAAAGGGATTGTTTATTTAAAGAGTTATACAATTAAGAGTAATGACTTAATGTCTTCATTGAAATCCGGAAGTCCTTTAGAATACCCACAAAGGCACAGTCCTTCCTACCCCCTCTGCCCAGTCCGGAGTACCATATCTCAGTCCAGGGTACCAGATCCCAGAAAAAAATAGAAGTCTGTGGCTTAGGTAGCCCGTACCATCAGCTGTGTTGCCACCGTGATCTCCAGTTAATCCAAACCCACATGGCACCTTCTCCTGGCCCACCAGCAAGAGTCCTTTCACCCCTTTTCTTCCCAAGCAAAGTCACTCCTGCTTCCTTAAGCCATGTGGCAAAAAGGGGGCACCCTAAAACTGCGTGGTTCTTCTCTGCCCAAGCCATGTGGTCCCCAAAAGACTCCTCCTGGCTGCCACGCCTGGGTTTAAATCCCAGCACCAATCTTCCTCTACCACATCATTTCCAACTTCTCCCACGATTGGCCACAGCTGCCAGCATTCCCGTATTTTTCCAGCTTTATTGGGCTGCCACAGCAAGTCCAGGCGGGTATGGCCCTGTGGTGTGGAGCCAATCATCTCCAAGCTCTTATGCAGGCTCTGTAACTAGGGGGAGTTGCCTCCCAGTTACATCCTGGGGTGAAGTCACTCCTATCCCCCTGACTCAAAGCAGGACCACAGCTATTTAACATATCTATGAAACCAGTTAAAGGTTATAGACATGTTAAATGACCGTTTTAGAGGTTATCTGCAAAACTCTTGCTATTCAAAACAGCTATCAATGGCCTTGTCCCATGCATCCCATCCCCCATCTCAGACTTGTAGGGGTGAGGACATCCTATATATATTTTTTTCTAATATTTCCTGGACACCCTGAGTTCTGGACCCATTACAAACCCCCATTTGGGCCCCCCGCCCCCCGGCTGCCCGCTGTTACACATTCACATTGTCCTACACATTAGCACCATCCATCTCCATACATTTTTAATCTTCCCAAACTGAAACTTTATACCCATTAAACAGTCACTCCCCGTTTTCCCCTCCCCCTGCCTCCTGCAGCTGTCACTCCACTTTCCATCTTTGAATGTGACTACCCTAAGTGCTTCACATAAATAGAATCACATGTGCGACCTTTCATGACTGGCTTATTTCGCTTAGCATAACGTCTTCAAAGTCCATCCACATTGTAACATTTGTCAGAAATCCCTCCTTTTTTAATGGCTAAATAATATTCCATTGCAGGTATAACTACATTTTATTTCCCCATTGACACATATGGAGATTTGTGTTGCTTCCCTTTTTGGTTATTGTGAATAACGAATATAACAATGAACACAGGCGTACAATATCTGAGTCTCTGCTTTCACTTCTTTTGGGTATATACCCAGAAACTGACTTGCTGTATCATAAGGTAATTCTATAATATTTAATTTTTTTAGAAAACTCCATATTGATTTTCACCATGGCTATACCATACAATACAATATACAGATGATATATAAAATTGTACCCCTGAAACTTCCATAATTTTATTAACCAATGTCACTTTTTTAGTGACATTGGTTAATAAAATTCAATAAAAAATAAAAATTGTATATTTTTATTTGCATTTCAAATCAGTTATATATTCACATGCTTCAAAACACATTAATAGCAAAATATCTACTTTCTACCCCTGTCTCCAAGCCAGTTAGTTCCTCTCCTGGAGGCAGTTGGTGTTACTACTTACCACCACCCAGTCTAGCACCTCCAATTTACCTTAGTATTGAAGCAAGTTCAATATCCAGGCTGAGGCTGGCTCTCCCAACAGGAAGTGTTTGAGACTATCTGCAGTGTGCTTAGAGAAGAGGCTGATGGAAAGGAGAAGTCTCAAATGCACTGAACATAATGAATAACAAATACCCTTTTAAGATGAACATTATCAAAGCACCAACATGTTATTATCCAAAATGTATAAAGTGTCTTCTTTTTTTTTTTTTTTTTTGCCTTTCTTACTACGTTGAAAGCATTACCTAATGCCCACTCTAACAGATTAGATTCCTCTGAAAGAAGAGTCAACATGCATAGCACATCACAGCACCATCCTGCATCTGTTCCATTTGGGCTCGCAGTTAGATACTCCCTGGTTTGAGAAAAAGAGCATTTGCAAAATGACTCTGGGGATTTAATTGGTGTTTCTTTCTTTTGCCTGCTGATATAATGCAGAAGAGGAGACTGCAAAGCAATTTAAAAACATTAGCATTGTTCCTAAATACCCACGTCCAAGGTTAGTGAATGCAACTGGAAAAGATCAAAGAGCACCTAGGGAGATTAAGGGAGGTTTTGAAGCAGAACACATGATTCTAATGAACTTGGGCTCTGCCTCATGGAAGAAGAATCTATCTAAATACATTAGGGCTAACAGAGCAGCAGACGGGAAGCAACCACCTAAACGTGAGAGACGTTGTTCTCAGTGAGTTGCGAAACACTGCAAATAGATTTGGAGAGGTTTGGAGCCCGGAGTCACTGCAGGGTGCATTCTGATTTCCACGCAGTTGGTGAGAGAGATGTGCCCCCAGCCACCACATATGCACTCCAGCTGTCCTGGTGAATGTCCCCCTGGTGGCCCTCACAGTGGAAGCCACTGCTTGATTTGCTCCTCTCACAGTGAAGATGAATTAATTTGTTTGGAGATTGGAGAAGGGTTTTTGTAAAGAAAAAAGTGCATAATAGGTTAGTACCACATATCAATAATTTTTCAGGTTTGTTTAACTTCCATATAATTATTACCTAAATGATAAGCTGTGTAGGGCCAATGTGATCACATTTAAACACTATGCATCAAAAATGAACAAGAAATAACAATATAAATTTTAAACAAATCTCAATTTTGAGTCTGAAATTGCAAAATGTGTACATTATAAAACATTGATCTCCCTGTTGAGGTTCTGAGTGAAGGACGCAGCAAGATTTTGATACCAGCTCCCTGCAGGGGAGGTGGGCAAAGCCTCACAAGTTAAGGACAAAGTCTCCTATACAACTGCCCTCATCAGCCACCAGTTGAGATCCCCAGGCCTCCCTCACTTTTTACCAACTAGTTACAAATTCAGGCATCCCCACTATTCCCTTAGGTTCAATAATAATCTAAAATGATACACAGAACTCAGGAAAGCACTATTCTTATGCCAACTGTTGTATTATAAAAAAGGATAGAAATCAGAACCAGCCAATGCGTCCAAATAGGAAGCCCACACAGCATTGTCTTGGAGGGTCCTGGATATGAAGACTCCATTGTCCTCTGCCCATGGAGTCAGTAGGCATCACTGTCGCGACACACTGATATGTGTCTATACACAGATTATTGCACAGGGAGGAAGCTCACCTGAGCACCTATGTCCATAGTTTTTATTTGGACTTCATTCCATAGTCACAGTTCATTAAGTTATTGGCCATGTGACTCAATCTCTAGCCCCCACACCCTTTCCTGGGGGTTGGTCTGATATCAATGTGGCTCAAAGCCCTAAACCTCTAATCACATAGTTGATCTTTCCAGCATGGACAGTTTGCATCCTAAGTCTTTTCCTTATCATAAACTACCGAGTAAAAACAACCTCCCAGGATCCTATTACACTGAAAATTCCAAGAGTTTAGAGGCTACCTCCCAGAAACTAAGGACAAAGCCCTACCAAATTCTTTATTATACCAGGCAAAAGATGAATGAGAGCATCTGAGGGGCAGAGGAATAGGGTACAGTGGGAGATAATCAGGTAATCCATGAAGCAAAAATCCAAATTCTAGTTAGATTTCATTATACCCTCTTGAGCAAGCCAAGAGGGTAATAGGTCTCATTCCCTTTACTCATAACAATTACTGATACCATTGAATCAGTGCTTACTATGCGCCAGATGCTGTACAGAGAACTTAGCCTACTTAATCTTATTTATTCTTCACAACAAGCCTGCAATTTTTTTCATGTTATTATCTCTATTTTGTAAAGGGTGGAGAAGTGACTGAGATCTCAGGAGGTTGAATTAGTGGAGCAGCTGGCCCTCAAACACAAGTAGGAGCCCGAGGTTTCCATTTTTAGTTTCTGTTCTTAACACTATACTGACAACCTTTTCCTTGGCTTACAGGCATATTGAGGAAATAAATGAGACTGATATGAATTATTATAATCTGAAAGAGGAGAACCTTATAATTCAAAGTTATAAGGTTACCATTATTATTAGGTCACTGATTATTACTATTAGCAGCATTATTTTATTTTTATACTTCACATGAATCTGTCTACTTTTAACAGAAATGTTTCCACTTCCTTAGGAGATTCTATTATAAAGAAAAAACTCAGAGGGAAGGTGGTCTTTCAATTATATTAAGAAAAATTCCATGTAGTTGCCCCAACATTTGTTAAATATAACACCTACTATATGCCACTGTACTCAACAAATAGATGAGTAAGACATAGGCTCTGCCAGTAAGACAAGTGTGCATAGCATAAAGCAACACAAGACAGAATATGCCAAGTGCCCCAAAAGACAAAGCACACTTTGTGTAAGTCCAGAAGAGAGAGGGAGAGAGAGAACATAATCCTCTCAAGGGATCAGGAAGAATGTCATATACAAACCTTGAAGAATGGATGAAACTTTGAGGAACTTGGAGAAGGGAGTTTGGTAGCAAAATCAGGAACCCTAATTCAGAATGATCTCAGGGATTAATGAGTACATAGTGTAGTGGAAACATATTACTGTTTGATGAGCACAAAATTCAAAATCAAAATTTTGGTTTCATTACATATTAACTTTATGGTATTGGGCAAAGCTCTAGATCCTCTAGCACCACTTAATGCATTAGAAAGAAAGGTAAATAATGTCCAGCTCTTAAGGCTTTCATTCAGGTTAAATAAGAAATATATTAAAAAATTTATATTCCATGAACTAAAAAAGTTAGGTTTTACAATTCTTTTATTTCTGTTTGTCTGAATAACAGGAAATCAACAGGGATATGATAGAAAGTGTCAATGAAAAAAATGTATTGAAACCATATGACGTAGGGTGAGGATTCTAGGGCCAGAATGCCAGGGTGAGGAAGCTGAGCTTTGGCCAGGGGGAACTAAGAATTCAGCCTGTGTCTTGCTTTGTGTTGTTTTGTTTTGTGGAAGGTAATCATAATAGCACTGATGCCTGTTATTTCAGGATAGCAAACATCAACTACCCCCCAAAGTAAAATTGTTTGTCTGGAATCTTCGGTGAGGATAAACATGGAATGTTGTCAAGTTTTGTTTTTGAAGATTGTTTGAGAAGATTTATCTTTTCCATGGTAACACTTTAGAGAACTGAGGAAAGCCTAGAGACAGTATCTTGGATTTCACATAGCTCCATTTAGAAGAAAGATTAGGAGTGAAATGCTCTGTGAAGTCCCTTCTCGTGTAAGACCTTGAAGCACTTCTATCAGTTCCTCAAACATTTGGTGTGATTCTCTTTCTGCCTCTCAGATCATCTGATACAGCCCTTGGAAGCAGATGCAAACAGAAAAACGACTCCTCACTTGCCAGAGTTAGGGCAAGGGTAGAAAGAAAGAGCTATCACTTGAAAGTACCCAAAGCATGCATGTGCAATTAGTTTTCTGGTAAGCAGAGATTCCAAAGAGATTTAGCTTAACTAAGTTTGACAGTAAAAATTTAATCAAATCATTTTAATTAACTCATAGACATCTAAGTATGCTTGATAGGATGGAGCTAGAACCTAAATACCTTTATTTTTTAACACCAGGATTAACGATTTTTAATTAGTTTATTTTAAAATTTTCAAACATATAAAAATGTAGAGAGGATAGTATGTGATAGATCTCAATATACTCTTCACCCATATTCAGCAATTGTCAAGATTTTACCAACTTGCTACATTGACAGTATAGATTTCCATTTGTTTAAATTTACTTTTGTATCTTTTAAATATATTTGAAAGCTTTCTAGATATAAATTTTACAAATTTTGATACATTTATGCCTAGGCATTTTTTCTATCTAGTTGTTATAAATAGAATTTTCTCTTTCATTAAAATTTCTAATTAGCTATTCTTTGTATGTGACATGATTATTGATGTCATCACTTGATTTTTACCCCACTATTTTATTAAATTCTATT
>VMDR010019113.1:0-18594 GCA_007922815.1 Macrotus californicus
GCCAACTTAAGAACTCGTCACAAATAGTCTTTTGCTATTATAAGATGATTTATGAATATTGTTATACACCCAGCCTAGCACTTGTACTGCTTCTAGGTTAAGTACCATAAGAGATCTGTAACCTCACATATAATAAGATTCAAAAAGGTGAAAAAAACATAATTTCCAATGATTCAGCCTGCTAATATGAATTTATTTATAATCACTTTGACTCCTGAAACCATTTAGTTCTAATCAAGTGAGATAATTTAACATAATAAAATTGTGGCTTTTTCCATCAATGCTAATTAAGTGCCTGAGGCAGAGCAGGTACCAAATTAAATACTATAGTAAATTCCTGTGAATTCATTTAGGGAGAAATAATTATCTCTAAGGTAAACCAAAATACTGGAAGAAGACACATATGACATTTTATTTTATCTTCTTTAAAGATTTTATTTATTTATTTCTAGAGAGAGGGGAAGGGAGGGAGAAAGAGAGGGAGAGAAAGATCAATGTGTGGTTGCCTTTCATGAAGCCCCAACTGTGGACCTGGCCTGCAACCCAGGTATGTGCCCTAACTGGGAATGGAACAAGCAACCCTTTGGTTCACAGCCCATGCTTGATCCACTGAGCTACACCAGCCAGGGCACATATGACATTTTAAAAAGGGGTTTCTGAAGCTTAAAACTAACTAATATTTTATTAAAATATTTTATTGAAATAATACTAATAATCATTGAAAAGAATTATATCTGTATAACAGATTCCACTAAAATCATTTTCAGAATAATTCTTGACAAAACGTGTTTCTAAAATCAAATTATTCCTTCCTGCCACCTTAGGAATGTATTCAGATAATTTGATGCCATATACAATGTTAGCATCTAAATGACAAAAAAATCTCAGAAATGGAGATGAAAGCATTCTCTTCTAAACTGCTTGGTATTATCATCTTTCAAAGGTGTTTCCTGCCAGTTTAAAATGTCTGGTGATAAAAATGATAGGCACCAATTCTGTGAATAGACTGCTTATGTTCCTTACTCTGTTCTCAAAGCGACAAAGTGCCTTGATTCCAGCAGCGATTCTTGTCTGCTCTGGCATTGGGTTTCCTTTGTGACCGTTAACTGCTGAAACTGAGCCCAGAACCCATGCTCACATGACCTAACATTGCAAGAGATACCAAAGAGGTAAGTTAACTCATCCCTCTGCCTCTAGGAAGGGCAAACTGTGCCCAAATATTTCCAAAGTAATAACTTTGCATCCTAATGAGTGAGAAAAACTAAGGAGTGGGAATTTCCTTCAGAAACTCGTTTGCATACTTTTGGACTATTTCTATGCTAACACAGTTAGTGTGCAAGGGTGCCCCCCAACCCCCGCAGCACAGCCAGAGTAGCGCCTGACTAGTGGATTAGGCAGCCAGCTGTTACAGATTCATTAATTTGCCTGAGGAAATTCCTTTTATGGATTAAATGACCCCATAGAATGTAACCAGTTTTATACATCTTACTTTACATGAATAAATATTTCTAGTCTCAGTATTTTTCCATGCCCTCCCCAACCTTCAATTTCCCCTTCCATTCTCTTCTTTCTCTTTTCTGTGAGTCCTCTTTCTCCCTGGCTAAACTCAAAGTCTAGCTCACTACCTTGGCACCGTCCTCCCCTGACCTTTGATATTCTGCTGGTTGCCAGAGTCTGTAATTAATGCTTCAAAAAATGACTCCGGAATCAGTCGCTTTTTTCTATCTTGTTACTACTGTCTTATTTCTGTATTTCATTATTTTTTGTTTAAATATAAATTAGTCCCTCTATGCTTCTCCTTGCTTTGGTTTCTCTCCAGCTTTAAAGTATGTATATTTTACTCACTGCTGCC
Organism: Macrotus californicus; assembly: GCA_007922815.1. Classification (NCBI taxonomy): domain Eukaryota; kingdom Metazoa; phylum Chordata; class Mammalia; order Chiroptera; family Phyllostomidae; genus Macrotus; species Macrotus californicus. Next base: position 1,853 of record VMDR010019113.1, read on the forward strand.
AAAGTGGTTACTGTAAAGCATAGCTCGGACTTAATCCCACACTGAAAACTTCAGTGGTTCCCCACTCTCTGCCCAGGCATTCATACCCCTCCACCCAGCTCTCCCACTGCCCTGCACCCCCCGCCACCAACACTTACCTTAGCACCCAGCTCCAACCTAACTTTTTTAGCTTTACCACCCACTTTCTCTTTTTCTCATGGATGACAGTCTTCCTAAACTATACAGAATTTCCGGAATACACTATAAATTTTCTTACATATATTTGCTATTTCCATGTCTTTGAAATCTTGTTTCCTTTGTCTACATTTTTCTTCTTCTAATATTTATCTATTGAAATTTGACTCCTTCTTCAATTCCTATTCAACCAACCAAATAACCAACCAGCCAAACAAACAATAGCAGCAGCTCCACTTTGCCATGTGCTCCTAACATGTCAGGACCGTGCTGAACATCCTAAATAGAAGTACGTAATCTCCAACCACTACCGAAACACCTACTAGGAAGATATTAGTATAACTACTTCACAAGGTAAAGAAAATGACATTTTGGAATGTCAGTGATATGTGCATTAGACTGCACAGTTAATAAGTGGTATGTAGCACATTCTGATATTTAACAACTTAATATTCTTTCATCCATTTTTTTCCTTTAACAGACCATTATTTTGGGGTTAAGGTCAGGGCAAATGGGTATACTGCTGTGATTAGTTAAAACAAAAAGAAAACAAAAAACTGCATATCCCAACCTCCCTTACAGCAAGGAGTGAGCCTTTTGACATAGCTTTAGCCAAAAAGACTTAAGTGACAGTTTGCTGAGGTTATTAACAACATATTAATATACATCTTCCACATCTCTTCCTTCCCCTTTGCTCTTTAGGAAGCATGGCTGAGGTAGCTGGTGAAGCAGGAGCCATCTTGGGTCTGTCAAGTTGAGAGAGGAACACGAAGGAAGGTAAAACAGAAAGATGAAGAGTCTGGGGTGGGGGTATTGATGGTACTAGGAGCTGCTGCACTGTCACCCAGCTAGAGATCCACGTGGGGTAAAGAGACTAAAGTTTAATTTTGCTAACTTAGACCCTGGGCTTTCTGTTGCTCAGAGCTGGACACAAACCCTAACTGGCGCATGATGGAAATGAGTTTTAGACCTGGATCTGTATCACCTGGATTCTTCTTTTGGCTATGCCATCACTGCCTACTTCCAGAAGCAAATTAAACTTTCCTGAATCACCACCTGAGAAATTTTTTCTCTTCTGTACTCCCATAAAATTCTGGGATACTGTTAAGGCCCTTATGATTTCCTCTTTATATTTGGAATTTTTATTGTAGATTGTAAATTCCTCAAGAACACAGTCTATAAATTTTTTATTTCCCTATACATAAAAATATTGAATGACTATATACTGTGTTGAATTAAAATCCATAAAATCCACTATATAATTTTCTTTTGTGTGTGTGTTTTATTTTTTTATTTTTATTGTTGTTCTTTTACAGTTGTCCCAATTTTCCCCCATTGTTCAAGCCCTGCCTACCCTTGCTTCCTCTTACCCCCTCCCTCAGCTCCCACAGTCAATCCCCACCCTGTTGACCATGTCCATGGGCCATTCATACTTGTTCTTTAACTAGGCCTTTCTTCATCTTTCCTCCCTTATTCCCTTCCTCTTTCCCTCTGGTCCCTGTCAGTTTGTTCCTTGTCTCCACGTCACTGGTTTTATTTTGCTCATTTGATCTTTTTTGTTCATTAGGTTCCACTTATAGGGGAAATCATGTGGTGTTTGTCTTTTGCCACCTGGCTCATTTCACTTAGCATAATGCTCTCCAGTTCTGTCCAAGTTGTCCTGAAGGGTAGGAGTTCCTTCTTTCTGCTGTGTAGAATTCCATTGCATAAATATTCCACAGTTTTTTGATCCACTCATTTACTGATAGGTACTTAGGCTGTTCTCAGCACTTGGGTAATGTAAATAGCATTGCTAAGAACATTGGAGTGCATAGGTTCTATTGAATTGGTGTTTCAGGATTCTTAGGGTACAATCTCAGCATTGAAATCGCTGGGTCAAAAAGCAGTCCCATTTTGAGTTTTCTGAGGAAATTCCATACTGTTTTCCACAGTGGCTGCACCAGTCTGCAAGCCCACCGACAGTGCACTAGGGTTCCTTTTCTCCACATCCTCACCAGCACTAGTCCAAGACCACACTGGTTTGAGTTCCCATTGAGTCTGCCTGAAACCCACTCCCTCAGCTCTTTCTGAAAGATTCCCAGTTATTGCTTCAGTGTGCTGTAAAGCAAGCCCTTCCAGTTGGTTCTTCTGCTCAACCTCCTTGTTCTCCCCTGAGCTGCTTCCTCTGATGCTACTGAGACTGCCTTTCTGCCCATTCCAGACCTAGGGGAGGAAATGCTGCTCTCACTATCCCTTTATTCCATGCTGAAGTGCAAATCTTTTTCTAATTACCCATGCACAACTGAGACCAGGTTATGATTTTAAAAGAAAGAGCAAAAGAGTAGAGAATGATGCAATGGAAGGAAAACACAGAATATTTACAATCATTGTAGGCCCAGACCCATTGGCTTTCAGCTTTTGCATTCCTGGCCTCCACATGATAAGGACAGTTCACCCCACCTCCACTCTCAAATTTCCATTGGTCTCTAAGGCTAAGAGTTCAAATAGACCATGGTCACAGAGAAAGACCAAATTTTTTTCTTCACCCTATCATAAGGCCTCCTTCCCCTAGGCTTCATTTCCTCATTTCTCATGATTGACAGTAAACTTATGAATTTCCTTTAAGGGACACCCAAACTTGACCCATAGTGAGCCTGTAGCTTGGACTAATCTATCATAAATAATTCAAATTTCATTTGATTTATTTTGATCATCTTCATAAACTTTGTTATGTGCATACAAATATTATCATAGTAACTGTATAATGAATACCTTACATTTTAGATATAGTTCATTGTAATTTGTTTCCAATAGCTGTTAAATTTTCTTAATAATACTCTAATGTTATTATTAATTTTGTCAGTGGCTGGTGACACTGGGATATTGTCACTAATTTCCACAAATAAGAATTGAAATTTTAAATTGTGGTGATGAAGTCTTGATTTCAAGTAGTTTAACTAGCTAAGAATCAGCGTAGAGAATTGTTGATATATTTTGTAGAGAAGGACAAAAATGGGTATGAGGAATAGAGTTGGCCCCCAAGGGACTATTAGGGACCAAGTTTGTGCTAAATAAACATGAAGAAGGAAGAGCAGGGTACAAAGGAAGAGAAGTGGGATGAAAGGGAGAATAGAAAAGAAGAGAAAGAAGAAAACAATGGAAACAGAAAGATCTTTCCAGTGGAAAATATTAATTACTACAGTTGATTTTTGGCTACATTTAATACAAGTCATGTAGGCTGGAGCCTGGTACTCTCCTATGCGGTGTGCAAACTGTGCTCTGTGCTCATGAACAGGAAGGGAAGGTTCAAGAGATAAGTCACTGAAGATAAATTATTTAGGAATTAAAGTGGAAAATGTTTAAAATCAAGTATCTTTTCAGGCACAAGAGCAATATAATTAAACCAGGTTCTTTTAAAGATGGCCAGTATTCTATGTCATATTTATATTTTCTCAATAATCTGTTGGCCAGTTTGTTTGTACTTTGTAATGCTTTTTATGATGCTTTATTATCAAACTGAGATAGCCTTTGATAACATACTCTGATTTTAAACTACTTTAGTAGAAAGCTATAAAACATATGATTATTTTAAATATTTTAAAAAATGGGACACTTCAAATGTACTCTATAAGACTAAAGCTGATGCAATAAGAAACTGCACAGCTATTTGGCCCTGTAATTCAGTCATTCAGAGAACTGCCAACTCTGCCTTAGCAACAGGGGGTTATTCACTCTTCTCTGGCCTCCAGCACAGAAGATGGGCTGTCTGTAGCCTCTGGAAAACCTAAGGTAGTTCTTCCCTTGAGAACAAGGTCACCATTTGATATTTGATAACTTCCTGAAAATTTAAGATGATAGAATAGACACTGATTAACAAGAAAGCAAGTAATAAAGAGAAATTGAACAATATATTTTAATGGTGATTTTTATAGCTGAATTTATAATGGTTGTTGGTTTGCATGTAGACTTTCTTTGTTGGCTAAATGATATAGTAAACTCTTTACATTCTTTGAAATCATAGAATATTTTATGTGTTTAGAGGTAAGTTATTTTATATTGAGTGATTCTTAAATATTTAATTTACATTTGTGAGATCTTTGGAATCAATTCCCATGAAGAATACAATTGATTTGTAAGATTTAATTAAAGTCATGTGAGCACATCCTGGCATTCTTAAATGCAGTATACAAACTGTGCTCTGTGTTCGTGGATAAAAAGAGAAAGCTCAAGAGATGAGTCTATGAAGAGAAATTATTTTGGAGTTAGGGTGAATATGAAGTGGGATGCCTCAGTGTATTATGAAAGGAATATATCCATTCTGCCTCTGGAAGGAATGGCCTTGTCTCTCTTCCTCTGTGCTTTCTTGTTTCACGCTTGCAGAAAGCCCTGGACTACAAAGTTTGTTTGTCCCTCCTTAGTAACTGTCACTGCTTTCTGCTGGTCCTTCACTTTTAGTGTGAGAGGGGTCAAATGAGTCTTGATTAATAGATCCTCTTTCCTTTTCTTCTTGTCTCTCTTAAGTTGTGCTATAATATAATTAAAGTTAAATTGGTATCTATACTACCTTAAATAGCTCAAATCCTGTCCACCACACAAAATATTACCGTGAAGTACAAGTACAATTTAGGAGAGATACATCAATAGTAACCAAAAAAAGGGTTTTATTTTGGACACTTCTCTGTTTATTTTTCTAAAATAAGCAGCTATTATCTTTACAACCAAAGTTTAACCATTATTTAAAATTATTTTGAAAGCTCATGGTAGATAAAATTTCCTGCCTTCAAATGTTTATGTAATTTAGTAAATAGTGGGCTCTGATCTTTGCAAATGTGAAGTGTTCTACTTTATGAGCTGCTTGAGTATTTTATCATTCCGCGTCTAGTCAGGAAAACAGAAACTATCATCAGTTTTTCAAATAGAGTGAATTCATACAGGAAGTTGATCACCCAGGTGATGGAAAACAAAGAAACTAAACAAGGGTGGTTGTGAAACCAGAAAAGCATTTGTGCTGCCTGTCACTACCAGACCCAATAAGCAGAGACAAAGACTGAACCTTTGTGGGTGCTTTATTCAGATGGCTGGTGATCTGAGAAGATGGTGGGTTATGTACCCTAAAAACCATCTTGGCTGAAAGGATTTGAAATAAAATATTCTGTTCAAAAAAAACAGAAGACCATCTTACATCTCATATGAAGCTGACCTTTTTTATAAAGAGAAGAAAAGTGTAGGTAAGTGGTTTGGAATTCAGGGGAAAAGGTAAATCAGATAAAAGCTGCAGTCCAGCGATTTTCCTAGTATCCCTTCATCTGCTGACCAGCGATTTTTTTATCTGCATCCTGGCAGCAGACGTTCCTGCCCTGGAGCCCAATGGCGCAGACACCATCTTAATCACTTGCAGTCCTCCTGGGGCACAAAGAGTAGGTCTTACATTCTCGTTCCTGGGACAACAGTTTTCTACATGCATTATTTACAATACCAAGCCTATTATCTGCAACTTAAAGCTAAAAAATGTTCAACTCTTGAGTTCCCCCATCATTCCCCACTGTTAGTCTAAACTATCTTATTTCTATGAGATCAGGTTCATATGGAAGTAATCATTTTGCTGTTGAGCAGGTATCTTAGCATTAGAAAGTGTCAAAGGCAGGTTTGGGAATACCCTTAATTGCAGACCCACATAAGGGGGCACATTGTATACAACAACAAGCTATGATACTGAAAAAGATAAAAGGAAGGAAAACAAATGCTCCCTTAAGACCAGGAATACTAGGCAGCCAGGACAAATCGATACCAAAGAATCCCTCTCTTTGTTTTATCTTGGACACTACTTCATTTACCTACTTTCCATTATGCTCTATGAGCTGTGAATTATGTCAGGTTGAAACATCAGAGTCCTTTAAATTCTTCACATCCATGATTATGTCTTAAAAGGAGGTAGTCTATAGCTGTATGACTTCCTAATGCCACTTCTCTAACTTGTCCTAGTTCTTGACTGGTGGCACTAATGGCTTGAGAGGTGGCACTCAAAGCTTTTACCATAGTGCAGGCTAATCTACTGATTCGTATATTCAAAGAGGTTACCATGACTGGCACTATAAATATAGTCACGGGTATATATTCAGCAGGGCTCAAAAGGCATAAATCACTGTTATGATCAGGTACAAGTGACAGTTACCAAGGAGCCCGGGTGGTGTGAAGTCTTCTGAGGCATAAGCACCATCAGTCTTAGACGGCATAGCTCCCAGAACTGTGCACCAGAGCACAGAAGTAAACAGTCCTTCCACAGGCTAGAAACCATGCTGCAGGCAATGTGCCATGGCCAAAGGTGTAAGATACATTGGCGGGGGTGTTGCAATTCATCTCTCCATCTGCTGAGGGCACAAAACAGTTTTTCAGTACAGTTGATGAAAGTGCCACACTCTCCAGCTGGGGCTATTTTAGTGACTTTTAAGGAAAACATTCCCCTGTCCTTTAGAGTTACCACAGGTCCCCAATAATAAATATTGGACTGGATTATGGTCTTATTGATATACTGAAACAAAGTATAATTTTGAAGGCTTTCCAGGGGAATTGAATCATCTACAAGAATGAAATGACAATTTGTTCAACATAGGTTCTTTCTGAAAGACAAGTCAGAAATGTTTAGAACATTTTTTGCTAAAAATACCTAAATATGTTTATCTCATTTGAAAGGAATAAGTTCTTCACAATGTGGGGTTAGACAAAAAGTAATGAAAAAATATGTCATTGTTTTCAAAACATGACTTTCAGGTCCTCTTGTGGTTCAGTGGTCCATTGTTCTTCCGTTGCTTTCTTTACTCTTCTGGTTTGAGGAATCCAAGGTATTATTCCTGCTGCTTTCACTGCAGATGGGGTGGTGAGAAGCACGTTCCAAGTTCCAGTCCACTTTTCTTCTGGTTGGCTCTCTGGGGATCCTGTCTTCCAAGTCTTCAGTACCACCTTATCTCCAGGCTCAGAGAAATGTAGCAAACTGTGGGGGAGAGGTTTCTAATACAGGCAAGGTTGTTAATTATAGCTAAGTTCTGACTTAAATATTGTATAATTTAATAAAGACTCAATTGAATCCCACTTCACGGAGGCACTCCTATCCTCAGCAGGTAAAACTTGATCCCAATGGAGATGAGTTTTTTGACACAGCTTGGCTATACTTTTCTTCAAGGTGTGATTCATCTTTTCTACCCTCCCAGAAATCTGAGGTCTCCATGCTGTGTGTAGTCTCCACTTGATTCCTAAAAATTTACTAACTTTCTCTGTGCAAAACAGGTCCATTATTGCTGCCAGGGAGGCCAAAGCAAAGAATTATTTCTTTCAGTAAGGCTTTCGCTACCTCTGATGATTTCTCTATTCTAGTGGGACAGGCTTCTACCCATCCCGAAAAGGTGTCAACAAAGACTAACAAATATTTCTACCCTCAGACTATCGGCATCTGAGTAAAGTCTTTTTGCTAGTCCTCAAACAGGCACTGCCCTTGGTATTCTTTTCTTCCTTTTCTTTGAAGTGCATCTGTTTTAGGGTTTTTCTTCTGGCACACATCATATCTAGCAATTATTTTTCATATGACTTTAGAAATTCCAGAACCTTTGAGCCACGGTTTAATATAGGTGGTGTTTGAGTCCCTTCCGTAGTAAGTAGCCTCATACAAATGCTTCATTCTGGCTCTGCTAAATGTTCAGGGGGCAGTATAGCTCTTTTCTTATACTTTCTCCATCTACTGTCAGAATCTTCTTCATCAAAACCCCAGCTCTCAGTTTTCTCCAAGTTTGCAGTCATGTATTCTGGATCAAATTGTGACAAGTCCAGAACAGGTACTAAAGGCATTATAAATGTTCCTTTACCAGCCTCTTTTGCTGCTCAATCAGCCAGATTGTTGCCTCTAGCCACTTCAGTGTCCTCTTTCTGATGCCCTGGGCAGTGCGTAATTGCCACCTGTAAAGGTACCTGAATGGACTCTAATAATTTTAAATTTCTGCTGCATGCTTAACCTCCTTTTTATTGGAGGTTAATAATCCTCCTTCCTTCCAGATGGATCCATGTGCATGCAAGATTAGGAAAGTGTACCTCAAGTCAGTATACACATTTACTCTCTTTACATGTGACAATTCCAGTGCCCTTGTCAATGCAGTCAGTTCAGCTTTCTGAGCAGAGGTTCCTGGCAATAATGTCTTGGCCTCTACTATTCCTTCAAGAGTCACAACTACATACCCAGCCTTTCTGTTCCCTTGTCCATATAACTGCTCCCATCTGCATATAGAGTCTAGTCTGCCTCTTCTAGAAGATGGTCCTGTAAATCAGTTCTGCTAGAATAAACATCATCAATTATTTCAGCACAGTCATGCATTAGCATGGCTGAGTTGGGCTCCAGAAGAAGGGAAGCAGGATTTAACTTACAGTTTTGAAGGAGGAGTAGGGAGTGTTGAGAAGAATTCCTTGGCACCTGCCCATTCTCCCAGCAGTGAGCCACAAATTTCCTTTTGGTTTCAGCAGGATCAACACTTGGTGGGGTGCATATTGGTGACAGGCTGTCCCAAGGAAAACTTTTCAGCTTCCTGTAAAAGCTCACAGGTGGCTGCCACAGCTCTCAAGCAGGCTGGCCACCGCTGGACAGTGTGATCTAGTTAATTTCACAAGTATGAGATGGGTTGCAGAATGTCACTAAGCATTTGGGTGAGGACTCCTAGGGCAACACCCTGTCTTTCATGAACATAGAATTAAAAGGAATCAGTAGGTTGGAAGTTCCAAAGCTGGTGCAGAAGCCAGGTGCACCTTCAGGGACTCAAAAGCCTGAGTACATTCCTTTGTCCATTCTAAAGGACTATATTCTGGCCCTTTCAGAAGTTCATGCAATGGTTTAGCAATGAGCCCAAAGTTTGGAATCTAAATGCAGCAATAGCCAGCCATTCCCAGGTATCCTCTGAACTGTTTCCTGGTATCAGGAGCTCTCATTTTAATTATGGTTCCTTTTCTGTTTCCAGTAAAACTCCTTTTGCCAGGATCAAGCAGGAACCCAAGAAACCTAATTACTTGTTTGCAAATCAGCCCTCTGTGCTGATGCTTTATAGCCACAAGATGCCAGATAGTTCAAGATACCTATAGTGTTAGTTAAACATTGCTGGATGATGTCCCTGTAATCAAGAGGTCTTCTACATATTGTAACAGAGTTCTTCCTTATAGTTTTATATCCTTTAAGTCCTGGCTCAGGGGCTCCCCTCAAATCATGGGGTAGTTCTTGAACTTGGTGGTTAGACTGTCTAGCTGTACTGAGTCTTCCCAAGATTCTAGGTCCTGCCATTCAAAAGCAAGCAATTTCAAAAGCAGCTGAGAGCCTTGATCAATCAGAATGCAAAAGAAGACATCCTTTAAGTCCAATACTGAATACCAGGGGCTGTCTCTGGGTGTGTTGTTCACCAGAGTGTAAGGATTTGGGACAGTGAGGTGAATGTCTTGTACAATGTCATTTATGGCCCTTATATTTTATACAAATTGATACCCATTTGAGTGGGGTTTCTTAACAGACAGTGTGGGGGTATTGTATGGGGAATGGTAGACATGAATAAGTACATATTCCTGAAACTTCTGAATTTTGGGGCATATTCTTTCTAGGGTCTTTTTCTGCAAGGGCTATTGCATTTTGTTGGGAGTCCCTGCCCCTGATTTGAGGTTAACTTTAACAAAAAATGCTTGCTTAGCCCTCCCTGGCCTTCCAGCAACCCAAACAATGGGGTTTACCTGTTTCTCAATTTCTTCTGGTCAGTCATTTTTTCTCTTCTCCCATGGTTTCTTAAGGAACTGCCAAGCATGCTGTGGAGGGGCCTGAAGAGAAAGTGATCTGAATATGAAGTTTAGACACCAGGTCCCTTTCCAGAAGAGGCATTGGACACTCAGCAATATATACAAATTTATGAATTAAAAACATATCTCCCATAGCACATTCTAATGGATTCAAGAAAAATTGGCTTTCAGGGCCTTCAGAAATTCCGGTTACAGTTGCAGCCTGCTACGAGAACTCAGAGGTGTACTGAAATCAGAACATGTCACTCTGGTATCAGTCAAGTCGTATACAATTAGTCCCCCTAATGTTAGCTTTCTCCGAAGTTCCTGGGGGTGTGCCTTTAATAGGTTGTTGTAATAATAGAACCTCTGGGCCCCATCACTCATCATTGGAGCTATTTCTTTTTTCCAACATCATTCTCAAGTTCTTTGGCTCTGACACCTCCTTTTCCCTTGCTTTGGGCATTTCTTTTTCCAGTGCCCCTTTCCTTTGCATTATACACACTGATGAAGGGCAAGTATTTTAGATAGGGGTTGAGAGCCTCTTGCCTGCCAGTAGAATTGCCCCGAAGCCTGTTTTAAGAAAATAATGGTGGTTTGGGCCTTTTTTTTTGTTGTTGTTCTCTGTTATAAATTTTTAAGATGATATCTACTAATTGGGAAGGATTCATGCCTATTCTTTTCTCTAACTCCTGAAGTTTCTTTCTCATGTCAGGTATACTTTGAGAGATAAAGGTCATATCACCATTCTAATATTTTCAAGGGCTAGTGCATCCAAATTAGTATACTTTCTTTAGGCCTCGTAGATTCTTTCAAGAAAGTCAGAGTTGTCCTCTGCTAGCTTTTGTTGTATTGCCTGTACCATATTCAGACTTCTCTGCTTTGGGACTCCTTCTTCAGTCCCTCAAGGATGCACCTTTGATGATGTTCTAAGGGAGGAAGGCTGTTCTCGTTAGAGTCCCAGTTGGGCTCCATTAAATGTATTGCCTTCGTAGGGTCAGGAGGCCCATCTAGATTTTTTTGTGCAGTCTCCAAGCCTCTCACTTTTCTCATTTAATACCAACAATTTATAAGCAAGCTATTTCGCAAGGCTTGTATGTTTGCTCACTTGGGATAGTAGGTGGCAAAAACTGATGTAACTAAGTCAGTCATTTTAGTAGGATCATCCCTATAAGAAGGATTTGAGAGTTTCTAGTTTGCTCTGATGTGGAAAATGGAATATGTGCCCAATAATATCCAGCGGGCTAGCCCTCTGGCCCTACTCCCACTGGAAATCTTTGAGTACTGCTCTGCCCCAGTAGAGACTAGTTCTCCACAGAATTTTGTTCCCTTATGAATTCAGTATGGAGAGACCCAATCAGGCTCACCTCTTTTGGCTCCATCAGCCAAGTAAGGAGGGAAATCCTCCAGGGCTGGAAGGGCCATGGAAACCCTGAACATGCTTGCAGAAGCCAAAGCATCTAGATTTTCCTAGTCCCTCTCTTCTCAAATTCTGCTATCTGCCACAGGAAAATTCCCTTTTCTCTGGACTCCTAATCTATTTCCTTTTAATCTTGAATCTTTATTATGTAAAGTCATAAAAGCTTATACATAAGGTATTTTGTCCCATTTCCCTGATCTTTGACAAAACAACTCTAATTGCAGTATAGTGGAATGCTTTAAAGACCTGTTCAGTGGCCAGTGCTCTCTTGAGTCCAGATTGTATATAATCCAAGCAGTATCACAATAAAAAATCAATTTCTTTTTAGTTATAGGTTTATAAACATAGGTTGACCAATTAGTCAAAATTCGCCCCAAAAGGCTCTCCCCGCCAATTCTACCAGACAGAGCTCTGTAATATCCCACAAACCAAACCAGAAGACACCTTAATTCCTGACAACCAATCTAAATTGTAACCTGGGACTGTAATCCTTAATCTGAAAGCACAATGATTCAATCCAAAGTGAAGGCGATGGGTAGTGCTGAGAGTCAGAGAAGGAGAGTTCCCAAGTTAAATAAATCACTTGGCAGCTGCTAGGGAGTCTCCAGATCCACATCCAGGGCCCCTCTCAGTCCAGGCAGTCAATGGGCCTCCTTGCTAAATACCCAGGTTTACTGGAAAGTCCTGAAGCTGTCCCAGAAAGAGTTGCCAGAATATGAAACCACAAATGTCAGTGTTCATGCTGTCTGTCACTACTAGCACCAGTAAATAGAGACAAGGACTAAATCTTTATGGGCACTTTATTCAGAAGTCCAGCGATCTGTGGGTTATGTACTCTAAAGACCATCTTACACGTCTTCTCAGGCCAACCTTTTTCATAAGGAAAAGAAAAGTGTTGGTAAGGGGTTTGGAATTCAGGGAGAAGGTTAACCAGATAAAAGCTACAGTACAGTGATTTTCCTAGCATCCTTTCAGCTGCTGATTGGTGATTCTTTATCTGCGTCCTGGTCTGTGGAAGTTCCCTCCCTGGAGCACAATGGCTCAGATAGCATCTTGATTGCTTGAAGTCTTCCCAGGACACAAAGGTGGAACTGCTTGTAGGTCTCCTGAAGTCAGGGTAGGTCCAGTCATAAATTCCAGTTCCTGGAACAATAGTTATCTACATACACTAATTACCAAGCCTATTATGTATAAATTAAAACCAAAAAAAAAGTTCAACTCCTGAGTTTCCCCACCAGTTGAAGGTTACTCATACTGGAGGGACAACAGATGAACATGTGGTGCCCAGAAACCAGAAGCTGGACACAGGTTGGAGCTAACTCCACAATGAGAGATGGGCAAGTGGTTGCTGGAGGCAAGGACTGGGATGGGCAGTGCTAACTAGCAAGAGCTGGAGCCCTGCAGGAGAGACAGGCACTGTCAGAGATTCCCTAGGATGCAAGGAGAGAAGGGAAGAAATATGCTAACTTCTCCCTGCAGGGAAAACTGTGTTAGGATAACACACTCTGGCTTGTGTCTTTCAAAGACTCCTATGTTTTGACTCTGAGGGCAGAAATCAGCCATGAACTAGACCGGATTTTGTTTACTAGAGACATTCATAGCGCTGCAGAACCAGAGTCGGTAAGTAGGCCTGGTTCATCAGAGACCAGCTAACGTTTGCCAATGGACTAAAGCAAAATAGTCTTTTTACTTTCTTTTTTGCATTATAATGTAAAATGTAATGATTTAATGTAAATTCTGCAAGACTGATTCATGCCCTCCCATTTGTCACTTTAGCAAAGAAAATAGCAAGTTAATAGTAATACTTGTACTTATACTTTCTATGTTCAAAACTCTAAGAGCTTTACATGTATTAATGCTTTTAATTCTCAAAAACAACCGCATGAAGTAAGTACAACTGTTAGCCCATTTTATGGAGGACAGAGGTGAAGCACAGGGAGGTGAGCAACCAGGTACACTGTTACATATATAGAGATGGCGCAGTTGTATTTTGGGGTATTAGAGGTGGCCTTTATAATTAGCTCTGCTACAATGAGGCCTTCAGATAAACTCTTCCAAAAGGGAAAACTGTTTTATTAGATCTGTCACCCACATGCCAGCACCTTAATCCAAGCTGCCATCTTCTCTTACCGGTACTGATAGAATGGAATCTGGACTCCTCCCCTCCCTCCCATTCTTGTCCTCTTCAGTCTGCGTTCTGCAGAGCTATCAGAATAACCTTCTAATGACTCAGCCTCAATTCTCAAAGCCCTCCAGTGGTTTTCCATTGTTACTGAAAAATACTGTCCCATGGGTTTTTAGTGGACAGGCAGAACCCAGTGCGTTTGGAGTACTATTGCTTTCCTGGTATAACTGGGCAGCCATTTATTTATTCACCCAACAATCTCCTCTTTAAGGAACATTGTCTTTACCCTTTTATAGTCAAGGCCATGGGCAAGCTCGTAAATGAGTCAGAAAAGTCGTCCTGAAATTATTCTCACTTCCTGTTTATTAGCATTAATCCTCCAGTGGAGATCTCTGCAAAGTCTCGTATGTTAGACCCAGCTTACCCCGAGAGGCCCCCTGCTGAAGCTTCTGGCAAAGTCACAGCCATTTTGTAATGTCTGTCAATGGTGCTGTTTGTTTTGGCTTCTCCTGCGTAAATTTGGTGGGCAGCCAGGGCAATAAAGGGCACTCCTCAGTTGAAAGTTGAGAGAGACATCTGAGGTGAATCTCTAAGTAGTAGAGAGAGGTGCAGGGCAAAGGAAATTGGCAAAGGACATATATGAGCTAAAAGTCAGAACTTCTGTGCTTATATTTGAACAAAGAGCAAAAGCTAAGAGAATGCTTCAACGGGTCTTAACATGCTGAGAAGTGCATGGTCCACAGGGTGCTTTACATTTCAACTCCGTGGCAATGGCCCACAACAGGATTTTATCATAAGTGCTGCTCCTAACTAGCAAAATATCTTAGATGTTTCATATATGTGATTAACAAATGAGGGACAGGCTGAAAGCTTGGCACTGTCGTTGGTCCATCTAATTGCATTCATATTTCTAGAAATAAGAAAGACTAATCAGTGTGCAAATATTAGGGGGGACCCCCATAAAACAGAATTTATTTATAAAAATTGTATATTTATTCTTACATGTTTAAACTTCAGTCACCTTCAAAGTCCTCTCCGTTTGATCCAATACTCTTATTGAGACATTTTTTCCACTGCTCAAAACAATTTTTAAACTCGTCGACTTTGATGCCTTTTAGTACTTCTGCTGTTTTTTGTTTCACCTCTTCCACATTAGCAAAACATATCCCTTTGAGGACTTTATTCATCCAGGCAAACAAAAAAAAAGTTGCTCAGGGAAAGATTGGTGAATAGAAATGGTAGGGCATGCTGTTTTTGGTCAAAAACTGCTGGATGCTCAGTGGGGAGTGAGCAGGTGAACTTGTAAATCACCCATCATGAATTGGGCAAATGCATTGAAAGAGTCTTAAAAAAAATTCACTGAAGCCAAATGTAGCCTCTCACAACAATGCCAGCTGGTACACCAATACAGATGGGTTCCTAGAACACTCATCTAGTGGGGGAAGCCTGTACTAAAAAACTCACCTTTCAGAAGATAATTCCTTTTTTTTTTAGTTCCCTCTTGTATAAGAAATATTTACTGGATGATTAAAAAATAGGCATGAAAAAGTATCTTAGAAAAAACTTATGTTTTTATAGACTAGGCATAGCTGATCAAAATTATGAGAATAACTCAAGAAAAAATTCTTGTTTTTGTTTTTAATTGCTTCACAAATTAGGCAAAGGTGGGATGTGCATTCTGACTACAACTAGAATAATGTTATTGCCATAATTATTCCCAAGACTTCATTGCTTAGAAATTATATTGAGGCCTAGATGGGCGGCTCAGTTAGTTGGAGCACTGTCCCGTACATCAAAAGGTTGTGTGTTCGATTCCTGGACAGGGCACATACCTAGGTTGCAGGTTTGAGGCCCAATCAAGTAGCCTGAAGGTTGTCAGGAGACAACCCATTAATGTTTCTCTAATGTCCATGTTTCTCTCTCTCTCCCTCCCTCCCTTCTTCTCTCTCCTAAAGCAGTAAAAACATATCCTCAGGTAAGGATTTAAAAAAAAAGAATTATATTGAGTCCTATGGGTTCTGTGGAAGAACTTTGAAATCTTTTTCATTGCTTCAGACTTTATGCAGCCAAAATAATTACTGACGACATTTCAGCCTGCCTTTTTTCAATTCAAAGATCATTCGCACTGATTTTTCTTGTTTTGACTTCATGCAAGACATCATTAATTACATGCTATTAAAATGTTAACTCTCCCTCCAAATACCTCATTAATGTACACATTTATTTATATATATTTAATTTTAATCAATAAAAATTCCTCTTAGATGAAGAAAAACCATTTGTGTTATTGTACCTTGCATTGCAAGACATTACTGTCTAGTACCTCATAAATATTTTTCCTTCTTAAATCATTTCCTGGAAAGTAAATTTGTCTCACTTTTTCTACAAGGCTGAAGTTGTAGGGGTCTAATTTTGTAGATGATATGAAAGACTTGCCTCCATGAATAATCACCAGCTCATGTGATTGGAAGGACCTTCAAGCAAAGTCACAGTTCCACCTGAATCCAGAAGAGTCTTCAACACACTGACAGTTACTCTGCTGTTCAGACCCCTGAGACGGACTATCCAGAACATCTTTCTCTGGTAGCTGGTCTCACGTTAAGTCATCCTCTTGTTGCTGTTGTTGTTGTTTTTGTATGAAGCTTTAGCGGATGTCTAATTTGTTACTAAGGATGATGCCCATTCTTGCTATACTTTTCCCTTTGGATGAGAGAGCAGCTGGACAAAAGAAATGCTATGACAGTGAATACTGAGTGAAAATTGAGAGAAGAGATTTGGTGATATTTTGCTATTTAAGATATTTTAGTCCTTTTTTGCATTTTGATATAGACTTGTAACATATTTAATTTATTTGAAACAAATTTAAGGGAAGAATAATTGTGGAACCTTTCCTACAACTAGCTAAAATTCTTACATCAACACTAAGTCATTATTTATCTAGTGTTGATATGAGAACACAACCCTTTTCTCGGTAAAAGTGCTCTATTTCTTAAATTAGCTCCATAAGTCTCTATAGTCTTTCCAATGGATTAAGTCATGTTTGCATTTGAAGAACAAGGAGTCTGGAATTGAAGTCAAATGTACTCAGCAGTATCTAAAACACTTTCTACACTAAAAGCTTTCCTTAGAACTGTGATTTTAAAAGCAGTGACTAAATATGTAAAATGATAGCCAAATTATGATAAGTATAAATCTCAAACATAAATCATTACTATATCAATGTTTGCATTTAGGGAAGACAAATATTAAATTCTTATA
>VMDR010019114.1:0-18593 GCA_007922815.1 Macrotus californicus
TAGCTTGAATCTAATCATACAGAACCATCACATAAACCCAAATTGAGGGATACTCCACACAACTGCCCTGTACTACCCAAAAACAAAAGGCACAAAAGCTAAGGTAGAGGAATTGCTCTGGACTGAAGAGACACAACAACGAAATGCAGTCTGTGGGTTGGGCCCTGTACGGGGCAGGGGCAAGGGAAGAGTAATGGAGACATTACTGGGACAGGCGTGTACTACGGTAGGGATGTATGCTTTTCAACCATCACACGTCTAATTTACTCTTCAATTAATCAGATACATGAGTATTTTATATCAATTTATGTACACATATAAACAAAATAGTAAGTATAATAATAAATGAACAATAAAATATAAATTATATAGATAATTAAAATATACATAAATAATAAAGATAATGTTTTTATATTACTGGAGAGAAAGGTAATGGAAGCCATAAAGTAAATGGAGCATTCTATGAGTGATTAAAGAGGGATTTCTTTGACCAGTCTTGCAAATTTTCATTAATTTGATATAATATTCAAATTAAAATAAACATAAAAATGGTTTGTTTTTATGCTTGCTGAATGAATGATGGAGCCCACATCTAACCATGACTCTCCTCTGCTTAAAATACCTCAGTGGCTGCTCACAGCCATCATGAGAAAAATCCAAACACCTCAGCACAGCCTTCAAAGCCTGACGTCCACCAATAGCCCTTTGTGAGGTCTCCCATCTCATTTGTCCTCACTGCTGGCCACCTACACTGCATGACCCAGTCATACTAACTACTAAAGGTCCCCCAGTTCACCATGCTAGGCAACACTTCCGTGCCTGAGCATATACTGATCTCTCCGCCTAGAATGACCTTCTCTTACCTTCCTGGCAACTTCCTATTAGATTTCAAGATCCAGACCAAGAGTTTTCACCTCTGGGAAGGCCTCTCTGATTACCCCAGTAGGAGATGACAGTCTCTTCTAACACATCCACACCTCCACTACCTGCCATGATCACGTCCCACAGACAGGCCTGTCACATGCGGTTTACAAGCCTGCCTTGTCACATGGTCTGATCGCTGCTTGAGGACAGATTCCCACTCACCTGCACACCCAGTGCTTTGCACAGGTCCTGGCACATCACAGGATCTCCATTAACATTTGCAGCACGAATAAGAGTGGCTGAACCTTCTGCATCTTCCTAGAAGGCCCTGACTTCAGTCTCTCTCATTATTCTCAAAAAATACGGGAAACTGAGAGAAATTAGTTCTTCCCTTATTTTACACACAAGGAAAGTGAGGTCCGGAGAGGATAAGATAACAGTGTACCCAGAGCTGAGCTACAGCTGGAACCAGATCTCTTGCCGATCAGCCCAGTGTTTTTTCCCAGAAGGTAGATGGGTGGGACAAGAAGGAAGGATATGCCACTTGTGGTTCACCTATTCTGTGTCAGACTCCATGCTTTGAATAAACTTGCTGATTCTAGCATTATCCCGCATTGTAAGAAACCCCATTTTACAGACAAGGAAACCGAGGTTCTGAGTCATGCCTGTCTGACTGCAGAGCCCATGCTCTTTTCTCTGCATGTTGCCATGTATAGGCCCTGACCCTCCATCAGAGGACCTGAGAGGCCTGAGTCCATCATTCTGCCCCTCACCAATGTCTCTGAAACCACACCACACACAGACCCACAACACAGCCCACACTCCCAGACCACAGGCTTCACTGCACATGGTTTCCAAACCCAGGATATTTGGGTTGTAAGACAAAACCTCCATTTCTCCAACAGAAAGTGAACACTATACCCAATTATCCAGCCAAACTGCTGACGCTTACAGATGCTGCATCACACCAAACAGGGTCTGATCTGCCCAGAGACGTCTTCTAAGGACCCATGACTACCCCAGGGCTTGGCACTGAGGGGACCCTAAGCTGGGGGAGGGGAGGCCTGCTGGCTGGATCACAGAGTCTGGGTGAAGGCTCTATTCCCCGGACAGAGATTGCTCCAGGAGAGAAGTGAAGCCACAGAAGCCCAGTGCTGCCCACCCCAAGGGGGTGGAGGGATCCCCACCAGCCCAGGAGGGCTTTCCACCCCACACCTGCTTCCCCCAGTGCAGCAGTTTCTGCCTCAGGCTGGAAAGGCCAATGGTGCTGATGACATTCAGGTCCTGGGACAGAGACACCAGTCCCTTAGACCTTCTCCAGGTCGCCTAAACGGGTGGATTCTCCTGCTTTCAAGGCTTCTGAACTAGGGGAGTGATCAGTGGACATTCCGACCTGAGATGAAATCCATGCTGCCTCTGACCTGAGCAAATCACTTAACCCCATGTGCTTCAGTTTCCCGAGTTTTTAAAAGTAGCACCTGTCTCACAGGGCTGGTCCTGAGGTTTCATAAAACAAAGGTGCAAATAACCGAACAAAATGGTTGGCCTTAGTAGATACTAAGTAAATGTGAATAACCATGAGTGAGCCTCCCCCTACAGAAGTTCTGATGGTCCCACCCCATATACTCTTACTGGATTTTAAACCTGTTTCCACTTGTTTATGATTAAAGTCGAGGGAACAACCAGAATCCTCAGGAGAGATGCAATCAAGTCTTAGTTTTACCTTTTTGAGATGACATTTACCTGGGAAGGAACAAAGACCTCATCCTCCTCCTCGCCCCCCAACCCACCAGCACATCACCCAGAGCCTCAGACCAATGAGTCTGCCTTCCCACTTTGTAACCAAATGCTTTTGGAAAGATTAATCTTGAACGTGGGCAACAGCCACCAGTGTGGAGTGACCTGCTGCATACCGAGAAGTGGAATCCCAACACAATGCCTGAGCCCACCATCGGAGTCCTTCTAAGCATGATTTCATGCTAAGCATTGCCCTCCACTGCTCCCCTTTGCAAACATTAATAACCTTAGGCAGGGTAAAATAATCATTCTTACAGTGAATTAGTTAGAAGCTTCACGAACTTTGCAGTATGGTTAGAGCCCTGAATTGCATTCAGATGCCCCTGGCAACCCACATCTCTTGCAAGTAAGACATGATAAATGTCTCCCTAGTCACTTGGCAGACTTGAGACACCCTCGTGAGGAAAAAGGAAGGAATGAGCACTAGCCTATGGCCTCACAGATCCAGGGGAGGGGGCAGAATAACCCCCTCAAGTGCCCCTCCACATTTCAAAGCCCACATTCCTTGTCCAGAAGGGCCATCCCTGATCAGACACCACGTGGCCCGGGGGAGGCAGAGTTGAGGTCCAAGAGACACAGACCTCCCAGCAAAGCCCAGAGCCTAAGCAAGGTCACATTGCAAGGGGTGGTCATGGGGACAGGGCCAGGCTTAAGGCAGGGGTCAAACTCCTTCAGGCACCCAGACACTCATGCTTTTGAGACAGGGAAGAGCTGGCAGCTGAAGCACTCAGAGTAGGAGCTATTTATCAATGGCCCAATTCACTCTCCACAATCTCCATTGTCTGAGCCAGCACAGAGATGGGCATTATCTCCCAGAGCTGGAGGAAGAAAAGCTCCAAGACATGGTTTCGAATCAGAGCCCAAAGATGCAGAAGCCAAAACTGAGACATATGCTTTGAAAACCAGATAAAGTATTTGAAATTGGAGAGGTTCCCAAAAAATCTATGCAATATGGTTCTCATCCTCAGAGACCAAGAGGATGCTCAATTGCTGGTTGCTCATTCACTTATTCTATTCTAATCTTTCTCTACAGAGAATGTGGGCGTTTACAGTTAAAGATGTATGTACTATAAAGTTGTTTAAGCAAAAATTAGAAGTCAAAGCCAGGGTTCCAATTAACACAGTTACTGGAATGGAACAATATGATGGAATAAGAGCTTCCTAGCAGCCAGAGTAAGAAGGGAAACATATAAATTATGTCAACAGCCTAGGAGTCACACAAACCTGTAGAAATCTCTTGAACTTTCTAAGCCTTAATTTCATTGTCAGAAAAAAAGGGGGGCATGGTGGGTGGAGGGGACTACTGACCTAGCAGTTGTGAAAAGTAATGAAATAAAACATATATTAGATTCAACAAATGGTGGTTGTAATTATTATCATTATTCTGTTGTCTGATTTCTTTAAACTGAAATTATGTTAATTTAGTGGGGCTGCCCATGATGCTCTATGACTCCTTGTTGTTGTTCTGCAATTCTCATTGGCAGATATGTCGTTTGATTAATAAAGAATGGGGAAGTGGCCTGAGACTGAGTCACCATGATTCCTCCAGTGTTCCAGAGCCTTTCTGGTGTCCTGAGGTTGTTGGGGACCCTCACAAAGGAGAAGGCAAGGGAATTCCTCATCCCACCCCTCCCCACCTTTACTGTGCAAGAACGCCACCAGGCTGACCACAGCCTGCCCATACTCAACCATCACCAAGGATCAGCCTGGGGACCAGGCCAGGCGAAGGCAGATCCCAGCACCCTCTCAGGAAATGGCTGAAGCCCATCTGCTCCCCTGCATTAGAGGAGTTGACGGAATGAGAGCTCAGGCACTTCTCCAATCAAACCATAAACAGTAAGGAAGAGGAAGCCAATGTCATCTTTCAAAAGTCCCAACTGAAGGAACACAGTCACTCTGGGCACCTCACTAAGCCTGTCCAGAGGAGAATAACCAGGATGGGAGAGGTCTAGAAGCAATAATAATAACAACGAGAACCAGCTGATATTTGAGGGCACCTACTCTTCCAAGCACTGTGTAGTGTCTCCCCAGTAGTCCCCAGGGGAAGGAGGTCAGGGAGAACAAGATTCTGTCAAGGAAAGAGAGGGAGGGAGAGGGTAGAGGATCGAAGCAAAGGCCAGCTCTTCCAGCCTTGCCTGCAGATGGGAGACTCAAAATAGTGCAGATTAAAACTGAAGAAGAGACGGACTCAGCCCAGCTCAACTCACTGTTTACACGGCGGCTCGGGCCCCAGTCCACACACAGAAGGACCACTGCTTTTCTGCTGCAGGGGACCCCAGAGTATAAACTTGAGCCTGGAGCAAACTACAGGTGTGAGCTCCACCTCAGTCCTGCAAGACGGGCCTTTTCACTTGTAAGGGGGCCAAAGCTGCTTCTAAGGCCCAGAGCCTGAGGCCACAGGCTCCATGGGCAGCCTCAGTTCCAGATCCAATGGGGCACCCCAAAGGCACTGTGTCACCATCTGCCCTGATCCCCAGCTGAAGCCCCTGACCTAAAATATTCCCTACTAAGGCCAGTTTCTTGGACTCATTGTCCAAGGTGCCATATGTACGCTAAAGGGGAACTGAAGAGGGGGCCTGGAAGCTGCGAGTGGGTCAAACTAGGCCGTGTGTTTGCATATATGCATATTTTACACACATGCAGGTGCCTGTTGCATATGTGTCATTGCCCGCAGTTACACATATTGAAAGTATGTGAGTGTTTGCATGGATGTCCTGAGAGGAAATGCAAGAATGGCATGTGCGGGCAAGAGTGTGTACACATGGGCAGCTGGGAGTGTGTGGGTGTGGGTGCTCTGTGTTTGTGGGCGGCATAGCTGTGGTCTGCTCACCCCTCTCAATTTCCTCCTGTCTCTTCTGGTGTGACAGTGGGGTCCACCCAAGCTGTCTCCCCTGTGTGGCCGGCCAGCTGGGGTCACTCTATGTTGGGTGAAGGCTCTGAGCTCTTGCCCAGCTTCGTCCTGAGAAACCAAAGCCACATGACCCACAGGGGAGACACCCCAGGTAGGGACAAGTCAGGTCACCCTAGAAAGTTTGAGTTCAGATAACACCTTACTCCAAAGCTTCTGCCGTCTTCGGCTCGCTCACCCACATCTATCCACCTGCACATGCACTCACTCAGCCCACCAGGAGCCTTCCTAGCGCTCATGTGAATGCACTTCCATGGGGGCAGATATGGGCCACACAGGGCTGCCTGGGCCAGACACACATGCCACCTGTGGGCACACACCAGACCCACCTACATGTAAGTCCCCATACACAGGGACAACTCTCCCACCCATGAGGCCCATGCTAGAAAGTTCCACATACTAACACATCAGCCCAGACACACTCCCACCCATTGGCATGCACACTGACACACTGAGACCTACTATCCAAATAGTCACAAACATGTTCCGTCCCCAACTAGGCTGGCAGGTCCAGCACCGGCCCTTGAATCCAGCCAGCAGTGTGTCTACTTACTCTGAGGAAGCTGGCGGGCTAGAGGGGGTGCCTGCAGCAGCCAGCGGTGGCAGGGCGCAGCTGGGGCTCCAGAGGCCGTGCGCAAGTGGCTGCGCTGGCCCGGCCCAGCCCAGCCCGAGGGGCCTCCCGCTGCCCCACGCCCCCGCCCCGCTCTGCCCCCGCGCCGGCGCCCCGGGCGGTGGCAGGACCTTCAACAACAGCGCGCTCCCAGCCAAGCTTCTGTCCCGTCCCGCGTCAGCCTCCGCTGCCTGGAGTTTCAGCCCCGCTACGAGGCTATTTTGGTGCCCCCGGCAGTGGAAACGTCGCGCTCTGTGGGGAGCGCTGGAATGGGGACGCAGTCAAGTCTAATTAGAGACCTGGCTCACCCCAGGCTGGGCGGGAGTCACCGCGGGCAAGCACCCGGGAGCCTCAGAGCCGGTCAGGCGGGGGTGGCCCACATGCACCCCTCATGCCAGCATCTGGAGAAGGGAAGGGAATGCGCCGCGATCTGTTCCCTTGGAGCTGAAACAAAATAAGGAGGGGTTTGGGTGCGGTTCACGCTCTGGGGAGAGAGCCGCCAGACTTTGAGCAGCCCCCAAATGCCTGGAATGCGACTTGGTTTATTCACCACAGGTGCTTCCCTTTGGAACCGAAGTTCCTCCTAAGATCACGGACCTCCAGATCACCGACCTGCCAAAAAACGGCAGAGACGCCTTCTAACTTGGGGCACATCAAACTTCCCCTCTGGGTTTCTTCGTGTCCCGCAGCTAAGTCTAGAGAAAAGGCTGTCAGGAATTTTGCATTCTTGAACGGGAAGGGACCTTCAAGGTCATTTCATCCAACCCCTTCCACCCTGCCAAGAACGGAGGGGGGATGGAGAGCCTCTACTCACTTTTAAGGGTCGCCAAGGAAAGGCAGCTCCTAGCCTCCTTTGGGCCTTCTTCCCAAATTTGAATCCTCTCATTGGCAGGAAGTTCTCCTTGGCGTCTAACCTAAATCCCTCATGTGCAAACTATGTCAATTTGCCTGCACTAGGTGTTCAGGGAGAGGGAGGCTGGCTCCATCTCCACAGACAATGATCACTCCAAGGTCCCATCTCAGCCTTCTCTTCCTTGATGCTAATATCCCTGTTCCCTTTGTTTGGCCCTGGCTAAAAACGACCATTGCTCTCTGGCCCTGGACACATTGCAGCTCCTGACATTAACTCAACAGCCTCAGCTCTCTGGGGACCCCAGTCTCCGTGGATGTCCAAGTCATTTCCCCCAGACAGGCCAGCTGTCGACTCTAGCCTCCATCCATCCAGGGACAGCCTGATTCTACCCCCCAGTCCCCTGAGTGTAGCTTCAGTTCCTATCTCAACAAAGGCTGTCTCAGATGGGGGCAGCGTTTGGGCCCCAGCCACCCACATGGAGTTACACTGAAGTTGGCAGAATGTTTTCTCTGAGTGCGTTTCTGGTAGGTCAGGTAGTGTAATAAAAGTAGCCTGGACCCTGTCCTTAAAGAGACCTGACTTTACTACTACTTTCTAGCTGTGTGTCCTTGAAAAAGTCACTGAACCTCCCTGAAGTTCAGTTTTCCCATAGTTACATTGGCAATCATAGTAGCTCACGTGTTGTTGAAAGTATGAGATGAGATCAGGAATGTACAAGTACCTAGAAAGCAAAAATATTTTTTGAGTGTGCTACACATGGAATGAGGATAAATATTAGCAAAACGTCTAAGAGATCTTTTACTTTCAGGACCAAATCAATGCCTAGGTTTCAGGGCAAGAGAGAAACAGACTTGGCTTGCTAAATGCTCCCTTAGGACACTGAGTGTGAACATCCCCCACCTATACCCCACAAGGTGTGCACCGCACTTGCGAACACATGCGTGCACACACACGTCCACTTTCCCAGATACATACTGCACAGCCCAGCCTCCTCGGCTCCGGT
The DNA here is from genome assembly GCA_007922815.1 of Macrotus californicus. Classification (NCBI taxonomy): domain Eukaryota; kingdom Metazoa; phylum Chordata; class Mammalia; order Chiroptera; family Phyllostomidae; genus Macrotus; species Macrotus californicus. The sequence continues at coordinate 8,036 of VMDR010019114.1, forward strand.
CGGCCCCATAGGCCCCCGCCGCCTATACCCTCGCTGGCTGCCTCTCCATTCTCGGGAGGCCGCCTCATGGCTCCAATCTTGGCTGCAGCAACTCCAAGTTTCCCTACTGAGGCCCATGGGGGCAACTCCTCTCTGCTTGCCCATCCTTCTGGGCCATGGCCCCGGCAAGGCCTGAAACTCAAGGCGAAGATGGCAGAGGCGTTCTCTGAGACAGTCCAGAACTGAGGCCACGCGAGGGAGATCAGAGTTGGAGCATCATCCCCCTCGATCCCCTCCCTCCCCTCAGCCTGCCTGGCTTCCCAGTGCTGTTCTGCTTAATTCTTAATGGAAATTCCATCCCCGGCGCCAGCCCTGGCTGGCTCACAGAGTCCAGGCTTGGGCCAACAGCAAACTCCACCCAGAGACAGGAGGCTGCCTGGTCATATAAACACAGATACACACATGTACACACACATACATGCACAGAGGAGCAGAGGCATTTGCAGCACAGAGATCCTTACCCAGGCACACACACACACACAGAAAGATGATAAGTGTTATAATTACTAGCATTTACTTCATGGTACTAAGTACAAATATCAACTTCCCTAACCCTCACAACACTAGGTTCTGGTATTATCCTCAGTTTACACATGAGGAGACTGATGCACAAGGAGGCGAGGTTAACTTGGGTCTAGTAACAACAGCCTCCCGCAGGAGCACCAGGAGCTGTGCTGAGGGGCTGATGTGCATTGTCCCATTTCACCACCGCAGTAACTGTGTGTGAAATGTGTGTGAACTGAGTTATTCCCATTATACAGACAAGGAAAACAAAGGTTAAATGGTTTCGATTGCCTGCCTGTGGACTCTCAGCTTGTGAGATGAAGGGAGACTGCACGCATACTTGGGTGGGAATCCTCATGAATAAACAGGGAGATGCACAAGCGGAGACATAGGCGCACACACTCAGAGGCACAACCACAGACAGTTGCTTCTACCAAAGGAGAAGCCTAAGGAACGGTCCAGAGCTGCACCAGGAAAACATGCAGCCCAACTCCATGTTCTTCTGCCCTCCCAACAGCTGATCCCAGCTCCACCAAGTTCACAAGTCACTTCAGGAAGGACAAGTTCAGGCCTAAATAAAAGGAAGATTTCAGGTTTACAGTTCAGCCAGCTAGGTCAATAGTCAACTCCCGGCCTCAGCTCTAAATCCAGTTGGCCCAGCAGACCCTACATGATCAATAGGAGAAGGAACAGGTATACTCTTTGGAAGGGATCATGTAGGGGGCTCCTCAGAGACTCTGGGCACTGTCCAGGGGGCGGCCAAGGAGGGTTCTGGCCTCCAGGACCAGATGAAGCTGGACAGAGCCCATAGAATAAGGCAGGACATGAAAGCTGAAACCTCGGGTAGCACAGAGCATGGGCTACTCAGGGGAGCTGGAGTCACACTGCAGAGAAGGCCAGATTCTGGTGGGAGGTAGAGGGGAGGAGAAAACAGGGCAGGGCCATGATGGAGGACAGGTAGTAGAATCCAGAGCCAGGAAAGTTAAGAGGACTGCAGAGGAAGAGAGCAGAAGAGTTTCACAGTCCAGGAACTTGCCCACTGCTTGAAGATTCCACACTAAGCAGGACATCTCCAAGCAGAGGCTGTGATGGCTCTGGGCCTCCTCCCAGGCTGCCCAACTAGAGAGCACTCAGAAAGGCCTGTCCTATCCAGAGCAGTCTCTTTTGTCTCTTGTGGTTTCCCACCTCGCCCCCATCCCAGAATCCCTGATCACTTCTATTGTCACTGCCCATCTACTCTGTGGTTGAAGGACAGCTCAGCATGGCAGTCTTGTGGGGCATTTGAACTGAAAAAGGGTTTTTTGAGAGAGGACTGCTTAACCCCCTCAAATGAACCTGGAATCCTGTTGTCAGGCAATGGTTCTAAGAGAAGGGAGCATTCAGAGTCTGAGAATCTGCATTTCTACAAAGGTCCTTGGTGATGCAGATGCTACTGGTCTGGCGGGTCACATTTGGAGAACCACCACTTTAGAGAAGAAGAGGAAGTCAGAAATCATTCCAGCTCAAAACTAAACCTGCAACCTAACTTCAGAGTGCTGACGGTTTCTTCTGGAAAGTCTCTAGAAACAGAGCTTACATTCCCGTCAGTAGTTAGGATTTTTCCCTCCCCAGCCACCACCTACCCAGCTTCTGCTCCAGGCCTGCTGTCTGTTGGAGGGCCTCCCCTGGGCTCTGTGGTGACTCTCTCTGCCTCAGCACATCTTCAGGAAGGGATGGAATCCTCCACTATGTCCTCCACCTGCTCAGAGAAGGTTATCAAGGTGAGAATCCTACACAAAAATAGCTGAACACTAGGTAGGCTCTCTGTTCTGGAGATGGAGATAGCAGATCAGAAGTTCATGGTGATAGCAGCTGAAAGGCCAACCCACCCAGAGAGATAAGAGATGGGCCAGGATCCCAGTGTCCACAGCTGTGACCTCATATCCTGCAGCCCCTCCTGCATCCCTGAGACATGCACACTGAGATGCTGCTGCCCTGCCTCCAGGAGTGATGGTGGGACAGGGCACTCAGAGGGGACAGGCAGAGGTGCACCTGGCCCCCGGGTACCACACAGGCTGGTGCGGATGCACCGTGGACTCAGCTGGGCACATCAATCTCTACAGACTTCCCTGTGCATTGTTCTCAGACGAGAAAATTTTGCCCGACTCCCAGGGCCAGTGTAAGAACTTATGATACATTTAGAATGAGGCAATGTAAGGACTGGCAAGGCCCTCAGAGATCTCTAGGGACAAGAGTTCAAAAATTTTATCATCCACCAGAATCACCTGTGGGAGGTAAAATGCAGGTTCCCAGGCCTCCCTCCGAGGTGCTGAACCTGGAGGCCAGTGCACCTCTCTTTCCGACTCCTTATACCCGGGCCTCAGTTTACTAGCTTGAAATTGGCCAGAGTGGGAGTATTTATTTACAGCCTGGAAACTGGGCAAACACCACAAATCGTTTTGTTCTACTTTGCTTTGTTTGGGGACACCTGTCACAGATTGTTCAACAGCACCCTGTGGAGCACAGGGGGCTCTTTTTTCAAGCACCCCAGCAGCTATGAGGCAGGCCCATTCTGAGAAAGAAACACTGATCCAGTCATGAGGTTCTGACCCCAAACACTCATTCTTCAAGTAGAGACACCGAGGCCCAGTGTGGGGAAGAATCGTAGTCATGGTTACCTTTACAGGCTTTTTGTGGGATCACAGCTGCTCACTTCAAGGTGGTAGAGACTGGGGCAGCCCTGCCTGTGTTCTGGCCCCTGTGCTGCGTCCACTCCACCACTCACTTAATGGAACTTATTGGCTAAGTAAGGGCGGGGCAGGAAGGTCTTGCCCCTAGTGGGCCAATCAGATTACCTCTCATCAGCATTTGGCATTTGAATAGGGCGGACTAGAGGTAAGTGGTAGCCAGATCACCTGACTGGAGTGCCCTGGATAGCAGGCGTGTGAATTCCAGGTGCTGAGGGGTCCAGGGCTGCCCTGCCCTTCCCAAGCCCCAGCTGTTCACTTCTTCAATGAATTCAGAGAGATTCCCAAACCCCAACAAATTCCCTGTCTTACTTAAAGTAACAAGCTATTTTCCATTACTCACAACCAAAACCACGTTTGGAAATGCAGGCACAGAGCAAGTTAATAGAAATAAGAATTCAAGAGTCCTGCATCTTGGTCTTGCCCCTACATCCAGCCCTCAGACAGGAAGAAAAACAGTGAGTGAGAAATACCCAGTTTCCCAGGGTAGAGGGTTTCCAAGAGTGATCCTAGACCAGCAGCACCAGCGACCCCTGGGATCGTATAGGAAACACACATTCTCAGGCCTCACCCAAGAACCACTGAACAAAAACTCTCGAGCTAGGGTCCAGCAAGCTGTGGTTTAACAAGTCTTGCAGGTGATTCTGATGCCTGCTAACCTTGCCACACCACCGCTCTGGTAGGAGGAGCTACAGCTGCTGTCTCCCTAACAAAGTTTCCAGGACCATTAACTCAGAAGGAAGGGCCATCTCACTTGCCAGGCCAGCACTGGCTGTGTGGCCCATCACACTTCTTCCTGGCCAGCCTCCCTAGCCCCATGGTCCTGAGGAATCTGGGGAGTCTGAGCAGTGGCCGTGCCCCCTGAGCTAAGACAGAGGCCCCCCTTCCAAAGTCTGAGAGGCAACACCTCTCCAAAAACAGCAGGACGACCATGGCACAGACATGCCAGGGAAATGCCACTTCTGTGATTGTCTTGGTGCCTAATTGAGGGGGTGACTCAGTGGACACTCCCTGGCCTTTGGATTCTCGGGGGCTCGCTCCGGCTGGCCTAGGGATGGCTTCAGGTATCCTTCTGGAAGAAAGCCTGACGAGGGCCCAGCTCTAGAAGTCACGTGGCCTCTCCAGCCTGAGTCTGTTGTTTTCTCTGCTTCTCGTGCTCCCAGGCTCAGGGAGAAAGATGAAGTTTGAGGGTAATTAAAAAATTGAGGTTTCGGGGAGAGGCATAAAATAATAATAAAAATAACTATTGCTACACTAACAGGTAGTGACATTTTCCTGTACACTAGTCCTGTTGTACTACTCATTTTCTGTCCCCTTCCTTGACTCCTCCAGGCCCTGTGTCCACCACAAGTCACGTGGCCTCCAGCTTTAGCACAGGATCCCTCTATCTCTCCTCCCCCATCCTATCTAAGCCAATACCTGGCCTCTTCGCAGCAGGTGCATGTCCTCCTGACCCAGGTGAACCTCTGCAGCTGCATTCGTGCACACCTGTGAAACTCACTCGGCTAGAGTCAGACGGACTTGGATTTGACTCTGATCTTCCACTCACTGGCTGTGTGATCTTGGGAGAGCTACTTAAACCTCTCAGCCCCCCTTTCCTTCCCTCTAAAGCAGGGATACTAATAACTACATCATTAGATTGTGGCGAGACGTACACAAGGTAAACCATGGAAAGTACTCCCTTCTCGTACCTCCTTCATAAAGACAGCACCAAGAGAAGGCCGAGCAGTTCACAGGAAGAGCACAGCACAGGGGATAAGAATCTGAGGCTTATCTCTTACCTCTGTGACCCTGTCTCTCCTTCTCTGAGTCGCAGGATCTGTAGCACCTGAGAGCTAGTCCAAGAGTCCTCTCAGGTGTATCTGACAAAGCCTCTGAGTCCATACAGTAAAGAAAGGGTCATCTTTGGGCATATTCTGCACAACTTCATATCCCAGGCAGGTCCCAGCAGGAAAAGAAGTCCACTCAGATGGGGTGTGGGAGGCAATTTAACGAAGGGGGGTTTGTTGTCAAAAGAGTAACGACTGGTTTCAGGATTCCAGGGACAGACAACCAGGAAGCTGTTACCACCTCTAAGTCTAGAGGGGTAAGGGGGGAAATGGCTGGCTGGTATTCCGGTGGAAGCGTGGAAGAGGTCATCGCAAAGCCATGCCACCAAAGCAGGGAAGCTCTTACTCCTCCCTCTGATCTCCAGCCTGTGCGTGCATTGGCGGAACCCGACCAGAGAACCCAGGTGATGTGACCTGAGGCCCAGGCCCTTGGGACACAGAGCAGAAGCAGAGAGGTGTGTGGAAAAGCTATGGGTGAGGGTGGCCAGTATAAATGGAAAATAACCAGAACCCAGAGAAAAGCCAAGACCTACAAACTCTCTAAATCCCCACAGCCTCCCTCTCATTTGAATCTCTCTACAGATGCGCTGGACCCTCCAGAAAGCTGCTGAGTTGCCATATCGGTTCCCAGATTTACAGCCTTTGGCTAAGGGCCTGTCAAAGACAAAGGCAGGAACTTTAGCCATGCTATCAAGCACACACAAGAGCTGCCACAGGAGCTTCCAGAAGTTTCACCAGGAGCTGAAAACTCTGACAATTTGAATAATTGAAAAGCCTTAATGCCCACGCCCAGATACATTATTGAGGATGGATGGAGAATTACCCAGAAAAGAGTCTTCCTTCCAATAGAAACCATGCACAGCCCTGGGCTTTGTAGGAAAGAAAAAAACTGATCTACTTTAAATTCTCTGCCATCAACACTCACGGGTGGTTTCAAGATCTGGCCTCCGACACACCCCTTCTTCACAGAGGGAAATTCTCCAGAACCCATCCAAGCCCATGCCGCATTAAGAAAGCTGGTGCGAGGGTGGGGGGCACCCTGTCTGGTGTGGCTCAGTGGATTGAGCATCAGCCTAGGAACCAAAATGTTATTGGTTCAATTCCTGGTCAGGACACATGCCTGGGTCTCGGGCCAGGTCCCCAGTTGGGGACATGGAAGGGGCAACCAGTCGGTGTTTCTTTCACACATCAATGTTTCTCTCCCTCTCTTTCTCCCTCCCCACTCTCTATAAATAAATACATACATACATACATACATACATAAAATCTTAAAAAAAAAAAGCTGGGAGTGGGATGAGTTTTAAGCGAGAAAAGGAAGACCTTCTAAGAGTAAGAGCACCCAAATAAAGAATGTACTACTTCAGAAAACAGTGACCTCTCTATTGCTGGAGGAAAACAACGAATGAAGGCCAGCCCGAGCCTGGCACTGTGCACATCGCTGGGGATACGGTCATGATCAAGGGAGCCTCTGACCCCGGGATACTCATGGTCTTGTATTAGAGAGAGATGTAAGTAGCCCACTCCCATACCAGAAGATTAGAGAGGTGTGTTGAAATGTGTCATTATAATCATGCATTTATTCTTTGTATATTTTGAGGGTGTATTAGTGGGTGCATATATATTTAGAATTCTTACATCCTGTCAGCAAATTTTAATTTTTTTAAATTATAAGATGGCCATTAATATCTCTCTGATCCTTTTTGCCTTAAAGTCATTTTTATTCAAAGTTAACATAGCACTGTCATCATTTTGGTTACTGTTTGCACAGTAAACTGTTCATTCTTTCACTTTTTCCCTTTGTGTATTCTTATGTTTTAGATGCCTCTTCTAAAGAGCCGATAGTGTGTTTGTTACTTTTTGAATCCAGCCCCTGTAAAATGGAGGTACAGGAGTTGCACACCATGCAAATGGTGACCTGTGAGAAGAACTTTCCAAGAAAAGAAAACAAAGTGAATGCTCCGAGGCAGGGGCGTGCCTGGTGTCTTTGAGCAAGGAGAGCCTAGGGAGGCGGTGGAGAGAACAAGGCATGGCACAGATAGACAACAGCTGGAGCAATGCCTGTGCGTGCTGGAAAGGGGATGGGACCCTGTGCGCAAATGAAAGAAATGGCTTTCACGAGAGCATGGAAGGTCCATTATGGCTCCTAGGGGGAGAATCGTACCTGGGGGCAACTGCCAGCAGTGCAGAGGGTTTGGGGTGGGAACTCTCTTCAGATTAATGGCATTTTATCAGCAAAGTAGGAAGCAAGGTCTGGGGCTGAGAACAAGGAGGGTAGAGGAGTGTGGGGGTTGTAAGGAGAAGGTGTGAATAATGATCTAGAAGTAAATGAGAAAGTGAATGGACTAAAGACATGATATCCTGGCAGCCAGAAAGGCCTAATTAAGGTTCATGGTCTTAATTCATAAATTTCAAATGAAGCAATCAATCAGTATGGTTGTGCGTTTTTCTGCAGGCCTTAACGGTCCTTGGTCCAGATGCAAAGTTGCTAAAACCAGCTGTACCACACTCTGTTGAATGGGTGTCTGGCCTGTCCTTGAGCAACTCCACTGACGGGAAGCCTATCACTTTCTCAGAAGCCCAGGCTATCATTAGACAGCTCTGGCTGTCAGAAAGTGCTCCCCCACATGGAGCTGGAACTTCTCTTCCTATTTGTTGCCGCTGTATTGTAACCTCTGGGCTGTCATCTATTGTTTATGTTGATTTATCTCCCCCCATGTCTGGCCATCCAGAAATTGGACAGCACATTCAGTTGGTGAGGCTGATGGTAACGAGAACTCTTACATATGGTTTGTGAGAACGGAAAATGCTATATTGCCTGTATCTAGGAAAATTATATATGCGTTTACTCTTTGACTCTTGCAATCTCACTCTTAGAAAGAAGAAAAAGTGGTATCACATTAGACTACAATTAAATTAAGGTAATCCCAGATTGTATCCATGCACAAGGAAATAAATATAAATCTTTTGCAAAATTTAGCTCCAAAGATGATTATTACAGTATTTTTATAACAATAAAAATCTGGAAACAATTTACATATATATAAGGGATTGATTAAATAAACTGACACATTTATTCAAGAGGATGTGAAATGGACATAAATTATGCAATGGAAGAACATGATGACATAGAAAATGTACATTGAAAAAAAGGCAGTTTCAAAGTGGTTTTATATTTTTATAAATATGTGCATAAGATATAAAGGAAAGATCATGCACCAAAATATTACTGGTAGATTTCTCTGGATGGTGAAATAACTAAGAAACACACTTCTGCCTTGGGGGGATGGGGTGGTGAGGAGCCTTTCCTGTACTTTCTATAATGAGTGTTTTACTTTATAATTAGAAGAAGAAGTTATTTAAATTTTTTAATTAAAAAAACCTACCAGCCATTTGACACCGAATTCAAGGCTAATTCCTCCATAAAACTTCCCAATTTTGTCTTCGCCTACCCCCCAATTCCAACACAGAGATCTCCAAGCCTCCTCTGAGCTCAGGCAGCAGTTCTGAAATAGGAAATCTTAGTGAGGAAAGACAGGCTCAGTGTCAAAATATAAGCTCCCAGTTCATGCCTTTAGTGCCTCCCCACTCCCACCATTCCTCCATCGCTGCCCCAGCCTTTGTCCTTTGAGGGAAATCAAAGAGACGGAGTCAATCTTACTGTGGCTGCCCTTTTCTCAGTCCCGGACTGTCTCAGTCAAGGCCCTTTAGGTAAGAGGAAGTTTCCAGCCTCCCAACCCCCTAAGGGCGACCATCTGCCCCTAGAATCCTAAGTGCCTTTGATGGGACATTGGTTTACCTCTGTGAAGGAGAAGTCGTCATCCCAAATTTACAAGTCCGCAAACCAAGGCTCAGGGACAGGGAACAGAGGTGAATCTGGGACCAACTGGGAGGAGAGAATCCAGGCAAAGCAAGTTTAAGAGCCTGCTTGGTGCGCCCTCTGGTGGACAAGGGGCTATTTTGCATCCAGTGGGAGGGACGGGGGAGAGGGTATTTTAAAATGCTACCGGGCCCTTACTTTTATTTTTGACATCCTTACCCCACATCATAGTAAAATACACCCGTATTTCACATTAGATATAATTTATATACAACTACATAAGAGTTGAGTTGGAGTAGACCAATGGACATGTGGATATTTAAATAAACATTTTTAAATCTGTTTTACCATTTTCGTATTTTGAAGTCAATAACCTACTTTGGAAACTCAAATGTCTTCATGGGCCTTTGAAAAGTTTGTAGGCCCGTAGATCTTCATTCTGGGAGGTAAGAAATAAGGATGAAAATTCATCTGTAAATCCAACAGGTCTATGTTGTCACTGTGATCAGATTTTACAAAAAACGATTCAATATGTTATAGTTATATAATTATTCAAGATTCCCATTCCTACTCAAGTGAGTTTTAATAGGTCTTATATTTGCTAGGAAGTTTTCCATTTTATCTAAGTCACAAAAATTATTGGCATAAGGATAGCTGTAATGTTCTTTACTATCATTTCATCTCTCTTTATATACTGATATGTTCTCTTTTTTCTTTATATTATTAGCATCTGCTCTTTTTTTTTTTCCTTCTAAACCTCACTAGAGATTTGCAATTTTATTAGTCTTTTCAAAAAACAAACTTTTGGCTTTGTTGATCCTCCTTGATATAGTGAGTCGACCAAAAATTTCACTTGGTCTTTTCCATATGATGACTCTAGTAGCACTTAGTTGTCTTTAACCTCGTTCGAAACAATTGTATTAGGTTGTATTGTGACAGCTGTCATATTGGTGTGCATTTTTAAAAAATATATCAGAATTGGTGAATTTCGGGGCAGCCATTTTAATTTGAAGATGGAAGAAAATACGCAACATTTTTGGTACATTATGCTTTATTATTTCGAGAAAGGTAAAAACACAACTAAAATGCAAAAGAAGATTTATACAGTGTACGGACAAAGTGCTGTGACTGATCGAATGTGTCAAAAGTTGTTTGTGAAGTTTCGTGCTGGAGATTTCTTGCTGGATGATGCTATAAGTTCGGTTAGACCACTTGAAGTTGACAGTGATCAAACTGAGACATTAAGAATAATCAATGTTATACCATGTGGGAGATAGCCAACATAGTCAAAATATCCACATGAAGAATGTTATTGGTGAAAATGAAAAACGTGTCTTTTATTTTATGGAAAAAGAAACCCATTTGGACATTTTGGCCAACCCAATAGCTGCATCTTATAATTAATTTCTGTTTCTAACTTTTATTATCTCATTTCAGATTCTGTGGGTTTTCTGCATTTTTCTTTTCTAATTTGTCAAATTAAACACCTCAATTTAGGTGTTCAGTTTAAAATTAGCTCATTAACTTTTAGCCATTTTCTTTTTTTTCTATATATATAATGTTAATATAGGGATATGTCATTTTCTATAGTTACCCCTTTTACCAAACCTCCAAATTCTGATGTGAGGTATTTTCAGTATCTT
>VMDR010019115.1:0-18589 GCA_007922815.1 Macrotus californicus
TATTATAGCCAATAGACTTACCACATGTCCAATAACTGATGAATGTGCATAAATAAAATGTGGCACACTCATATAATAAAATATCATTTGCCAATACAAAGAAATGAAGTCCTGACACATGTTACAAAATGGATAGACCTTGAAGATATTATGGTAATTGAAAGAAGCCAGATGCAAAAGATCACATATTGTATGATTCCATTTATATGAAAAGTCCAGACCAGGCAAGTCCTTAGAGGAGGAAGGAAAATAAAGTTGCCAAGGGTCAGGGAGATTGTGAGGAAATGGAGAGTGACAACGGAAAGGTACAGGGGTTTTTGGGGGAGTGATAAACTATTCCACAGTTCATTGTGGTGTGGTCACACAACTCTGAGTGTCCTAACAGTCACTGAATTCCACACTTCAAAAGGGTGCATTATATGGTGTGTGAGTTCTATTTCAATAAGACCGTTACCAAACGAACAAGACATGCTGCAGTAACATAGTGCTGGAAAGGACGTCAAGATGTTATATAATGTAGTTTAGTCAATTAGATGGGATTCGTCTAATGTAGCATCAACTAATTTGTTGAGCACCGATCACGTGCTTGGTATTTGGATAGGATGTTGTGAGAGCCCTGAGGAAGGGCACTCGGCTCAAGTTGGCTTAGAGAGAGTTCCCTGGAGGAGAAGGTGCCTAAGTCCAATTGAGTGGTAACCAGCTATTAGCATGAGGTATTCAACAGTGTGAATGACTTAGTTTTGGGGAAGATTGTGCCCTCTGTATCCCTGAGCTTATTTCAGCGTTTCTGATTTGTGTGTGTGTGTATAACTGTTCTTCAAATTGTCCTTGAAATGGTTCTTACGTCTTATGGGTTCTTTATAGACTAATCACATAAACTTTAACATGCACACATTTGTATATGTACAACAGCCATCATTTTACTTGTGCCTTAACAGACGACAAGTGAAACATGGTTAAAGCGGAATTCGTTTGCCTACAATCTTTAGTGGAATTAATCTAGACAAGTAATATACTTATAAAAGAACTCAACTGTGCAGAAGTTGACAGGCTTATAGACTTTAAACCCTAGAAATATCATGATGTCCAATCCCTTGCTTTATATAAAAACTATTAATGTTAAAGAAAGTTTTGTGTCTGTCTCCCATGCAAAGGAAGGGCCTTTAGGAGGCTAATTCAAAGATTTGTATTTTATAGAAAAAGAGAACATTTTTATAATCACTGTAAGATCCAATACATAGATAAAATAAGTTCGGTGAAAAGAGAGTGGATACTTTACCCCAGAGGGCTGGTGTAAAACTAGGTTCCTTGAACAAATCTTAGTCCCATTAAACTTCATCAGCAAATGGCTTATGCATTTTGTCAGGAATGCAGATTTCTTCTCAGGAGGATGCTCTTTCCAAGTTCAGGTTCAGGACAATTTTTGTTTACACTAATCTCACAGTTTAGTGTAAGCACAAGAAAGTACACAAAAGTTCTGAATTTTCCGTGACTGCTTTGGTGCTTTCAAATAAATATATCACATTTCAAATACTTTTCAAATATTTATTCTTCTCTTTTAGGTCCCCAAGCAAATACGCACTCCAACTAACTAAAAGTTCCACAATTGAACAAACCGAGAAAAGCTTTCTTGCTTCTGTGCTTTGGTTCCTTCCTCAGACTTGACTCTTATTGGCAGTTTTGTGTGTATTTCTTGTGTGTGCTGGGTGCGGGCAAACAGACCTGTCCAAAACCTTTATCTTTCTTCTTCTCAACTCTTTGGATTACCCCCTCCTGCAATAGCCAGGTAAATGCTCACTGAGATCCAGTTGTTGATAGTTAGGAGTCTGTTGTCATTTTATTATGTATAGTTTTTGATCTTTTTCTATTTCTTAGATAAGTCTCTTTAACATTTCATATTATAATGGCTTGGTGATCCTGAACTCCTTGAACTTGATCTTATTTGGGAAGCACTTTATCTGTCCTTCCATTCTAAATGATAGCTTTGCTGGGTAGAGTAATATGAAAACAAACTCATAACTATCAACAACTGAGCCTAAAAAATAAAAAGAAAAACTAAGCAAACAACAAGAGCAGGAGGAGAATCACAGAAATGAAGATCACACAGAGGGTTATCAATAGGGAGAGGGAAGGGAAGAATAGAGGGGAGGTACAGGGAATAAGAAGCATAATTGGTAGGCATCAAATAGACAGGGGGAGGTTAAGAATCGTATGGGAAATGGAGAAGCCACAGAACTTATATGTACAACCCATGGACATGAACTAAGGTTGGGGGCGGGGAATGCTGTAGGGTAGGGGGGTACAGGGTGGAGGGGAGATAAATGGGAGAAAAAATTGGGACAACTGTAATAGCGTAATCAATAAAATATACTTGAGAAATGCTCCCTGAGATCCAGATGGAAGAAGAATAGGCAGGACAATTTTCTTCCCTTGGTGCAACTTGTCACTACTCAAGTGGACAAATGTGGGCTTATCTGACACTTTTTCCGGAAACTAGACATGTAACAGCATTTCTGGAGGAGGGTGGAAGAGCCTGAGAGAATCCTGACTCGGCACAGTATCAAGGGCCCTCCATTGGAGGCTCAGAGGTCTGTGTCGGGGGGCGGGGGGAATGCCTGCTAACCTCCCAGAAGCCTGAAGTGGCTGTGTCCAGAAGCCTGTAGGAACTTTAAGACTGGGACTCTTACCTTTCTCAGAAGGTGAAATGCCCCAGCAGGGAGTGAGGGCTGAAGGAGGCTGGTGAGAGGATGAAGAAGCTCATGGGCGTGGAGGGAAGAGATGCTGGAGCTGGGGAATCTCAGGAACTAAACTTCCAGGCTGTGGGAGTCGAGAGGACAAGTTATGACTTCGGGCTAGAGTGGTTTTGAGACTTCTGAAGGCCTGGGTTCGCCTTCTTATCTGCAACTCTGGCCCCACATCCTTTCAAACACACTAAATATTCAATGTATTTTTATAATTCTGCTTTTGAAAATACTTCGCTGTAACTTTTAATTTTTGATTGCCTTTCCTCATAATCATGTTTACTTGAGATTTCTTTCAAAGTGAGGAAATCGGATCTGTAAATATATTTTAAAATTTTATGTATTTATTTTTATATAGAGGGGAAGGGAGAGAGAAAGACAGGGAGAGAAACATCAATGTGTGGTGGCCTCTCGCACTCCCCTCACTGGGGATCCAGCCTGCAACCCAGGCATGTGCCCTGACTGGGAACCAAACCATCGGCCATTTGGTTTGCAGACTGGCACTCAGTCCGCTGAGCCACACCAGCCAGGTCCTGATCTGTAAATAGTTTTCAAATGCAAACATGTTGATGAATATTCAATGTAATGATGAATTTGACATGTATGATTTGGTACAAGATTTAATTAGACATTTATTACTTGTCCATCTGTAGCTTTATTTTTTGTTTAAAGCAGAACTCCCCCCCTTTCCTGCTGCTAGGTCTGTCTCAAGCACTTGTGCAGACGGCATTGTTCAAGCTCACTGGCCCTAGGCCCTGTTTCTATGGTGCCTAATGGATAAAACAGCTCACAGTCCTCTGGTTTGAAGGTTTGAGCTGCTTCCTGGAACTGTTGTAAAAAACCTGCCTATTCCTTCAGAATTCAGTGGGAGGTCCATCCGGGGAAGCTGAGGTGCAATGGAAAGAGGCAGCTCTCACCCCTGTCATTTTTGGGCCACGGGCCCCTTTGTTAGTCTGGTGAAGCTCATGGATCCCTTCTCAGACTGAAGTTTTAAAGGCACAAAATAAAATCCCCAGGTTTACAAAGGAAGTCAATTATGTTGAAATAAGGTTAGCAAAAAGAACACATTTATGAATAGTAATACATGTTTATTAACATATTAAATGACAAGATCTAGCTGCGAGTCAAATAACTACCATAACTCAAAACAGCAGTGAGTGTGAACTGTATTTTGAGATATCAACACTTACTGTGATCTGGTGTGAAAGTGTTTGTTATTTCTATTGGTGACAGTCACAGGTACTGACTGATACTACTATTAGAATTTGTTGCCCATTTTTGCAATGGAGAGACGTGCTACATTTTAATTATAGGTTAATGAAATTAAGATGTGATTATTTTCACCATTGAATTCACAGAGCCCCTGAATTCTATTCATGACTGTGGACCTCAGGTCAAGGTCAATGGAAGACGAAGGTGCCCTGCCATCATGAATTGAGTGGGAGGATTACAGGCACCAAATGAGGCTCAGCCTGAGAGATTCTGAGGCGGAGTCTCTGGCTCCCTGAGCCCCAGGCCACTGCCCCCTCCCCTCCCGATGTAGTATCAGTTAGGCAGAAAGTGAGTGCCCTAGGGTATTTGAGATGTTCAAAGTGATCCCAATCTCCAGTCCAATGCCAGAGCTATGACTTTAAACTGTACTCCCAGTTCTCTGAGCAAATGACCCCCAGACAGGTCTCTTGAAGTACCCTACCTTAAAAGCTTGTAATTTTTTTCTTGAAATTTATTTTATCTTTAGCTCTACAGTTCACATTTCACCCCAAACCACCATAGCTCACCTTTTTATCCACCCATCCATCTGTCCATCCATCTGTCCATCCACCCACCCAAACACTTAACCACATATTTAATAATGACACTATGCTGTAAAGGTATGAATGTATAACTTACCTCCCCTGTTCATAACCTCATAGTGGAAAATATCTACATTAGTGTGAAGAATCATCTATGATAGAGCTATCCTCAGAAGTTTCTAGAATAATTAAAGCAAGTCATGTCATTTCACTCTGCAAGACTGATTTGAGGGTCGATTTGTGCAATAGGCAGGTTGTTCTTGGCTCCTGGTCCTCAGAACTGAAATGTCTCATGCTTGGTAGTCAAACTCCCCAGCACACGTGTCAGATGACACTTGTCTCCGTGATTGCTCATGATCTCTTTTTTCCTTTCTCCTCTCTCAGATGACACTTGAATGATGCCACTTGGAGCAATAATTGCCTTTTATTTCCCCCCCAACCTGCAATGAATCCCATCTCACCTATTCCACGCACACCTTGCTCTTCTGGCCACACAGAGCAAAGCCAATACCTGGAGGGCCCAGAACTCACAGCAGTACCTGTCAAAGCAGAAGTCCAGGGCTTCCCACGATGTATGTGTGTGTGGGGAAGTGCCTGCTGCTTCTTCTACGACCATGGTGGGCCCCTGAAAATCCAATGCTCATGACACTCTTGCCATGACTCTCTTCTCCATCCAAGGGCATAGGTTGTTGTTCAGAATGACAGGGCTCCTTCCTTCCCTCTTAGTTCCTCAGGTGCTTTGGTGACCACGGAATCTTGTCAAAACCAGGCTCTCTATAGTCTTCTCCATGTGGACTGGCCTGAGAGTCTATCTTCCCTCTCTAATTGGCTTCCTAAATCCAGATATAGACTAGAAGCGAGCATATCACTGCTTGAACTTGGCACTTGGCACGTGCTTTATTTTTATAACACTGATCAGACTGAGTTCTCATGCCCCTGTAAGCTACTTAAAGGTAGAGATCATGCAATTTGTTTCTGCATCTCCATCATGGCCATGGCTCCCTATATATATTTTGGAATAGATGCATAAATATATTAATTAAAGAATATTTCAGCTCTCTTCAATTCCTTCTCTCGTTCATGAACTGCCTTATGTATACATCTCTGATCCATGCTCTAGTTGGGCCTATATCACAGGCACTGAGTGTATATATGAGTATATATAATTTTTAATATGCTAATCATGCCTATTTAATTTATTTCTATTTTATATGTAAGAAAGTTGAGACTCAGATTGTTTAACTTCCCATGCCCAGGGAGCTAATAAATGGCTGAACTTCTTAGCTAAGTGTTCAAACCTCAGTCTTTTTGAGGCTACTTCTATCTTTCCCCTCATTGTAAGGCAACAGTTCCCAAAGTGTGGGCCACAGATCCCTCAGTGTCTTGGAGACCCTTCGAGGTCCACAGGTCAAAACGATTTTCATAATAATAGTGATATTTTATCTTTTTACAAAATTGTGTTGACAATGCACCTTGATGCAAAAGCGGTGGCCATAAGTAGTTATTGTACTTCATCGCCACGTACTTGCAGAAAACAATGGCATGACAGTCTCACTCTGAAATGTTCTGATGAAGCCATAGAAGCTAATTTTATTAAATTTGGGCCCTTGTGCACCCATCACTTTAATATTCCATGTGATAAAACGGGAAGTACACATCAAACACATCTGCCACATGTCAAGATAACTTCGTCTTGAGGAAAACACTTGTGTGATAGTTGGAGATGTGAGGTCCTTTTCTTATTGAAGACTATACGAGGGGGGACCCCCTCCAAAACCCAGAATTATCTTCTGGAGAGTGGGCCCCTTGTAGTACAGGCTTCCCTCCGTTATGTAAATGTTCTAAACACCTGTCTTTATCCGTGTCCTAGCTGGCAGTGTTGTGAGAGGCTGTGTTTGGCTTCAGTGCATTTTTTTGAAGACTTTTTCAATGTGTGTTTAAATTTTTTTTGAAGACTCTTTCGGTGCATGTTTGCCAGTCTCTTGATGGGTGATTTACAAGTGTACCTGTCCATACTGCGCTGAGTGGTCAGCAGTTTCTGACCAAAAAAGGCATGACCCCTGTGCCCTGCCCTCCCTATTCACCCAGTCTCGCTCCAAGCAACTTCGTTTATGTTTTCCTGGATGGAAAAAGTCCTTGAAGGGAAATATTTCCGATGTTGAAGAGATAAAACAAAAAGCTGACAGAAGCACAAAAAGGCATCAAAATCGGCCAGTTCAAAAGCTGTTTTGAGCAGCGGAAAAAAACATCTCGAAAGGTGAATTGCAACAGATGGACAGTGCTTTGAAGGTGACTGAAGATTAAACATGTAAGAATAAATACACACTTTTTCTACAGATAAATTCCATTTTTTGAGTCCCTTTCATATTCACTGAAAGAACAACTGGTAAAGAACCACAGTTAAAGAACAAACTGCGGTTATTTCAGTATTTGGCAGAAATCTTCTTGAAAATTAATGGAGTGAGCCTAAAATGTCAGAAACCAAACAAACAAAAAGCCAAACCAACTGACAGTATTTATTGCCAATGATCAAATTTGAGCTTTCAAGAGAAAGTTAGAATTTTGGAAAACTTGTGTCTGTCACAGTGAATTTAACAGTTTCCCCAATACTTATAAACTTTTCTGATATGATTGTTGATGCTACAACAAAGGGACTTCTCTAAGAAGCTATATTAAAGGATCTAGATTTTCTAAAAGGTGTTAAAATCATGCAAAGGTAAAGGATTTATTCAAAATGCAAGATTGACCAATGGATTTTAATGTAACAAATAAGACAAGTTCATCGATGTGGTTGAAGAAACTACAGCTTGAATTATGGTATAGTATTTAAGAAGAAAAGCCACAATGATCTAAAATGGCTGTTAAATCCTCATTTCTTTTTCAATTACATTTTTGTTTGAGGCTGAATTGTCTTCATTTATGTTAACTGTGACAACAAGCTGCATTGGGTTGAATGCAGAGGCAGATCTGAGAATGCAGCTCTCTCCTGTTAAACCAGACATCAAGAGATTTGCCGAGATGTAAAACGATGCCATGCTTCTCACTATATTTGTTTTTGAATATATACTTATTTTTATTAATATATTATTTATGTTAACATATCATTGGTTTCAAAGTGGTATTTAAAAAACCCCCACTTGGGGATATATTTATTGTTTTTTAGAGAGAGAGGAAGGGGCGGGAGAGAGAGAAACATCCATCAGTTGCCTCCTGTAGGTGCACTAACCAAGGATTGAATCTGCAACTGAGGCATGTGCCCTGACTGGGAACTGAACCCACAACCTTTTTGGCGCAAAGGACAATGCTCCAGACAACTGAGTCATTGGTCGGGGCTCAAATTGGTATTTTATAATGAGTTAATAAATAAAATTTTTTTTCAGTTCCAATTTCTAGTCAGGTGAACATTGACAGGAAACTCAAAATAATGAAATTTCTTGGGCATCTTCAGTCCGTTTTTAGAATGAAATGGTCTCAAGACAAAAATATTTGGGGCTTCTGCGGAGACACGCACACGTGCCAGGAAGGAGCGGAAGCCGAACGCGTACAGCAGGGTGCTTAGGGGTTTTTCCAGTTCGCAGCAGGCTACAGGGAAATGAATCACTCAGTCTATCTTTTCTTCCTCAACAATTTTTGTGGTTAAAGTGACCCAGGCTGAATATTATTGTGAATTAAAAGCTGGAGCCCAGAAAACAGAAGGAAGAGAGGAGACTCTCTTTCTCTCAAATTTCCTTTGCTGCTGTCTAGCAAAATTTCTCCTGCTAGACACAGCAAATGCTTCAATAATGCCATTGACCTTCACGCACTTTAGGAACACAGTGTAACAGAGTCGAGTTTACCACCAAGGCAGCAGCCCGGTCTTGTGCTGTGTGTGTGTCACCCTGTTGGACTTCTGCTCTCTTGCTGTTGCACTGCAGGTAGTGTCATTTACATATTCTTTGGGAAGTATCTGTCATTTTAGCACATGTCTGGGTGCCTTTCCTCAGAGGCCACACTGTAAAAAACAGAAAGCAAAAAGCCAATGCAATGGAAAGTAAGCTAGATGTCACATAGTATTGGACACGTAGAAGGTACTGCTTGCTAGTTGTTACACCAGATTAATTAACTTTGGTGATTTCTCCCCTGCCCCCTCTTATCCATGGGAGACATGTTCCAGGACTCAGAGTGGGTGCTTGAATTTGTGGATAGTACCGAACCCAATGTATGCTGTGTTTTCTTGAAAACAAATGGAGCAAGGTTACACTGAATACGTTTATATAGATAAAGGCTTTTAAACCACGTTAGTGCTGGGCATACACAATCCCACACCCCAGAAGTACTTTGCATATAAGTCTGATTTGTCCAACCAGTCATGAAGCAGTGATGTGTGCATACTAATGTATCACATCAAAGCCTTACATTACTTGCCAGTGGGAAGTATTAGTCCTCGCAGAAAAAAAATATGTAGGACAGAAACACAGTCAATAATGTTGGATGAACTATGTATGGTACTAGGTGGACACTTGAAATATTGGAGTGCTCACTTTGTTCAAGATGTGACTGTCTAACCACTCTGCTGTACAACTGAAACTAGTACAAAATAGTATTGAATGTAAACTGTAATTGGAAAATAAATAAAAAAAATAAATGTGTATTCTTCCAAAAAATCTAGGACAAAAACATGTGATTTCTTTGGCCTCTGTGCCAATAACATTTCTTTGTGTGCCTAGCAGAGATGAAATAGGCTAGGAAAGCCATTCATCAGTAGACAATGATTTTCAATAGTTTATCTCCATTTCTTTCAACAAACGTTTACCAAATACCTTGTAAGTGCCAGGCACTGGAGTTACATGTTTCAGAGACTGGTTTCTAGTGAATTACTTGGGAGAGGCAGATTTATAAAATGCAGACGTATCTCATTTTGTTGTGCTTTGCTCTAGTGTGTTTCACAGATGTTGTGCATTTTTACAAATTTAAGGCAAGACCCTCTACTGGGCAAAGGATAACGACTTGCTTTATAGTGGTGGTCTGGAACCAAACCTGTGGCATCTCCTAAGTATGCCTGTAACTACAATCCTAGGTGATGGGAGGTGTACATGAGTGCAACCGAAGCACAGGAAGCCTGATTAGTCCCTTTTTCCAGGTGTTTGCAGGACCGAGCTTCCGGGGCAGTAAGCTGGACTTGAGTTTGAAGGAGTCCAAACTCTTGAATGGTCCCATGAAGTAAACATACAAGTATCAATTATAGAGCAACCTCAGATGTCACTCTTTCCCCCTCAGAGTCAATGACTGTCAGCTCTGGACCTGTTCTAGCCTGGAGTGAATTCTTAATGGAGCCAAGCCAGCCGAGCTACGCTAGGGGCGCCAAACAAGCCCCTAGTGGTCCTTCCGTGGTGGCGGGAGGAAGCGCTTCATTTCATCCCGCTGCCGCAGTGTTTCCCACTGTTTCCTCGGGGGCTGGCTCTCAGAATAACAGCTCCCCTATAAAATCAGTCCAGGAATTTGGAGCAGGATTATCCTGTGGAGGAATAGAATTGTTCCTCATTGTCTCAGCCAGCTAGCTTCTTGAAATCTGAAGGGTTACTCCTGACCCTCTTGTATTTTTCTAGTATGAAAGATAGGACTGTATTGTCACTCATGCTAGTCATGAACTGTGTAATGTATAGCATCTTTGCCTTCGGCCGGGGGTGTGGCTGACAGTCAAGCCAACTGAATGAAGTGGCAACAATAGTCACCTCCAGTGGGACCAGTAGGTATCCCATAAATTGATGAACTTGAAGAGTCTTTAAAAAAAGGGACACAACGATGTAACTGTTTGGATTATTTTATGTGTCAACTTTGTCAGGCCATGACATCCAGACATTTGGTTGAGCACAAGTCTAAATTTCACCATAAAGGTTTTTTTAAGATGACATTAATACTTAAATCCATAGATTTTGAGTAAAGCAGATTATCCTCCTGTAATGTGGGTGGGCCTCATCTCATCAGTTGAAGGCCTTATGAGACAAAAGACAGAGATTCCTAGAAGAGGACCGCCTTGGGACTCAAGCTGCAACATTGGCTTTTCTCTGGATCTTCAGCCTGCCTGTGCATCCTGCAGATTTTGGACTTGCCAGCTTCCACAATTGCATATGCCAATTCCTGAAAATAAATTCATCTATGTGTATACACATCTTATTGGTTCTGCTTTTCTGGAGAGCACTGACCAATAAAGTAAGATACCAAAATTTTGAAAAATGGGGCAAGAGATGGTAATTCCAGGGAGGGCTTAGAAAATCTGTGTGAAGAATGTGATTTAGTCTGCTTAATCCCAGGGGATACAATTGCTTTATAAGCTTCTTCGTTCTTTAATTGTCTGGGCCCCTCTTTACTTTGTGTTCTTATAGCTATAGCTACCCAGGGATTTCTTTAGTCCCATACTCCATTTTTTTTTTCCCTTTTTCTCAAGTTCCATTTAATTGAATTTAAATCCAAATATATGTACCTCCCTAATATGTTTAAGTGTTTGTAAAACTTCCTAAAAAGCTAGTGTTGGGAAACTCATGAACTAACTAAGACTTTGTGTGAGGGGCGGGGGAGAATCAGATGAAGGATTTTGTTGCAATCTCTGTACGATTGACCATTAGAAAGCGTTTTACACTCATGGCCTGCTACCCGCAGGTCTAGAAGGTACTCGTGTCCCATGGGGATTTTGATAGCAAAGGAAATATGCTTTCCTGGTGGTTTCGGGGCCTCTCAGAGCAATCCACACATTCCAGAATCTCAAGCACAGGTTTCCTGTTCTTGATATCACCTGATGATATTACAGATGAAGACCAGAGAAGGACCAGCGAGTGCAGGCAGAGACGGTTTCCTGGGATCAGACTCCACGTGTCCTGATGAGGCTTGGAAAGGTTTCCTGGGGGGCAGAGTGCCAGTGAGGGGAGCTGTGGGTATCTTAGACCAGCCAAGCCCAACTTCTGCATTAAGGGGCCTCACTGACAGCCCCGGAAAGAGGAAATGTAAAAGATATCCACTAATTGTAGTCAAAACACAGTTTTGGAGTTGGGTTCCAGCCATGCCTCAATGACTGCTGGTGAGATTCCTGGTGAGGTTTGGTCCATAGGCCGTAATCAGGGTTCAGAACAGATTCCAGCAGTCCTAGGAACCATTGCCTCCAATTTCCTGACTGAATGTGAGCTGCCTGTCCCAAGTCATAGAATGTAGCCAGGTGTCCCTGTTACATATCTCAGCTCACTAAAACAGATGTGCCTGCTAAATATCTTTATTTTTCTGTAACCACATTTATGGTTTTGGGTCCCCAACCACACAGGTGAGAGAAATTTAATCACACCCAATTCAGGGTTCTCATCTTTTACCCTTAGGCTTCTGCCTGAGCTTAATAGCCCATAGCACTGGGAGGGCCTCATCTGATTTCTGAATCACCTATCCTCATGAGAATCCCCTGAAAATTTCGTGTCTCTGTCCGATCCTTGGTGGTCATTCTGGGCAGCCTGCTATGGAGGCTTTCTTATTCCTCATTATGTGGCTCTTCAGGTGGCGGCTTTCTCTGTTAGCTTCTGTTCCACTCTTGGCCTCCCAGGAGTTACTGCCCTCCTCCCAAGACCTGCTTTCTTCTGTACTGATGTTTCCTTGTAGCTCTAGCCAAGAAATAGGACGATTGGGTTTTGGATCTCATACACTGTCTTGGGGATCTCAGGGAGCAAGTGAAGAATCGATCCACATTTATTCCTTTTATTTATTATTATTATTATTTTTTAATCCTCACCTGAGGATATGTTTATTGATTTTAGAGAGAGGAATGGAGAGAGAGAAAAGGAGAGAGCTGCAACCTACGTTATGTGCCCTGACTGGGAATCAAACCCTCAATCTTTTTGGTGTATGGTTGACACTCCAACCAACCTGAGCCACCCGGTCAGAGCCACACATTACTTTTAAAGCTTCCTTTTAATTCTGAGAGGGTGGGAATGTCTTGTTTGTATTTACAAAGCATCCTTCCCATGTCTTTTGTCTATACTCCATGTCTTTTTATATCCTTTCTATGAGCAGAGAATGGGACAAAGACCAGTCTTGAGTAGGAAAGGAAATGCTGTGGAGAAGAAAAAGTATTTTCAAAAAATAACCTTCATCATAAGTTGAGAGTGAAGCTGTGAGAACTGAGTTAGGGAGTTTGTTGGTCTTCAAGGGAAGTTATCCCAAGAAAAGAAGAAATATGTGAGACAGAATTGAGAGATGGATTGGGAACATTAGTTTATCAGAAAAAACAGTAACCACCCCTAGCTCTTGTATCCTATGTTCTACCTAAGTTTGCTTTGATGGTGATTTTCAGGAGTGAAATATGTTGCTATTTTGCTACTGTGTATCTGGATAGCAGTAAGCCAGATTTCTAACACATTAATGGATATTGTACTCCAATAAACTTTTATTAAATGAGTGAATGACAAGAGCTGTGGATATAACTGGATATATGAAAGTAGCACAGGGCTAAATGAGTAGGAGGAGCTTTACAAATGTTTACTATTTGAAAGATGGATGAAAAATTATTTTAGCATTTTCTTTTGCTCAGGAGGCATTTAATCTTGGGGAACAGTGTGTATATATTAGAGAACTTACCTCATTAACAGCTCTCAGCCAGGCCTTAGGCTATTGAATGTTGACACAGAATATAAAACCAACCAACCAACCAACCAACCAATCTACAACTCTGCAGAGCTGTTAAGGATACTGGACTTTAACTCCTTGATTAGAGGTATTACCAGCTGACCTGGAACATGGATCAGCATGGTCAAAGGCTATAAGTTATGATGTTTGCCTTTTAAAAAGTAAATGCTATTCTGAAGTTCATAGTTTGCAACTTTCAGCGGATGGCTGCTTTCAGTGGCAGCATGGATTCATGGATTCCGTCTTGGGTTCTATTCTTTGCCTCTTTCCTCATGATTTCTGGCTTGGTAAGAAAATAATTAGAAAAATTGGGGGCATTTGATACCAACTGTTAAGGAAAAAATTGTTCACTTTTTTTTTATGGATTTTGAGGCATTAGTGAAATGAACATTTCTTTCTGGCAAGCAGGGGTGGGCAGGGCACAGGGAGGGAGAAGAGGACCTGCAGAGAGAGAGTCAGAGACACTGATGTGCAGTTATGTTCTTCTTTGTGTTTCATTATTGTGTAACAAGTTCTCTTTGATAGAAAATGTGGAATTTGAAAATCATTCCGTTTTTATTGCTGAATGACATCACACGGCAGTTACAGTAACATGAGACAGGCATGGAGGGAATGCTATTGTCACAGGCTCAGTAAACACTTACAATGTTTGGTAGTATGGGACTTCTCTTCTGCTCCTACCTGAATTGAGCCCAGTCCTGCTAAGTGACAGGTAGTCTGTACCACAAACCAATCCAGGGTTATAAATGAAGTTCCAAATGCTTAGTGGGAAAACTTTAGTGGTGATTTAAAAATAACAGTTCTTATATTATGCTGATATTCTGTGAATAAGAACTATAGCATTGAGAACAAGAGAAACCATTTGATAACATTTAAAACTGTAATTATGAAAAAATACTTGATAATTTGTTTTAGTAGGAATGCTTTGGCATTCCTGCAAGTAGCACTTGTTACTATCAAAGAGGATAGTAATCATCCAACTAGCTCATACCCCCTGCTTGCCAAATGTTCCAAACGATCCTAGATTTTAGATATGTGAACCGTATTTACATAAAATTGTACTGTACATTTGTGTGACATTTTCTTATAGTTTAGAAGTGTTTTCACACTTCTCGTCAAGATGGAGGCATAAGTAGATACACCTTGCCTCCTCACACAACCTAAAGAAGGACAACAACAAATTTAAAAACAAAAAATAACCAGAATTTCCAGAAAATCAAATGGTATAGAAGTCAAACAATCAAGGAATTAAAGAAGAAATATTCATTCAGACAGGTAGGAGGAGTGGAGATGGGCAGCTGGTGTGGGGGGGACGCACAGCAAGGTGGCAGCTGCAGGACCAGGGTGGCAAGACGCTGGCTGGCAGACTGAGGGTCCCACATTTGTGTGTGGATAAACTGGGAGGAACAACTGGGGAACAAGACAGACCGCACAAGCCCGGGGTTCTGGTTTGAGGAAATGAAGACTCAAAACCTCTGGCTGTAAAAATCTGTGGGAGGTTGCAGTGGTGGGAGAAACTCCCAGTCTCAGAGGAGAGTTTGTTAGAGAGACCCACTGGGTCATAGAATGTACAAAAACACACCCACCTGGAAATCAGCACCAGAAGGGTCCAATTTGCTTGTGGGTAGTGGGAGAAGTGACTGAAAGCTGGAGAGAGCTGAGCAAGCGGAATTGTTCCCTCTCTGACTCCTCCCCCACAGACAGCGTCATAAAAGAGCAACGTGGGTTGCCCTGCCCTGGCCAGTACCTAAGGCTCTGCACCTTACATGTAACAGGTGTGCTGAGACAAAAAAAAATATGGCCCAAGTAAAAGAACAGATTAAAACTCCAGAAAAAGAACTAAGTCTCAAAATAGAGGAAAAAGCGAAAGCTATGAAAATGAAATAAAGGAAAATATACAGTGAACAAACAGTGAAGGGAAGGAAACCAGGACTGAAATCAATGATTTGGAGCAGAAGGAAGAAATAAACATTCAACTGGAACAGAATGAAGAAACAAGAATTTAAAAAAATGAGGAGAGGCTTAGGAACCTCTAGGACAACTTTAAATGTTTCAACATCCGAATAATAGGGGTTCCAGAAAGAGAAGAGGAAGAGCAAGAAGTTGAAAACTTATTTGAACAAATAATGAGGGAGAACTTCCCCAATCTGGCAAAGGAAATAGACTTACAGGGAGTCCAGGAAGCTCCAAGAGTCCCAAACAAGTTGGATGCAAGGAAGCGCACACCAAGGCACATCATCATTAAGTTACCTAAGATTAAAGGTAAGTAGAGAACCCTAAAAGAAGCCAGAAAATGGAGAAAGCTACCTACATAAGAATTCCCATAAGACTATCAGCTGATTTCTCAAAAGAAACTTTGCAGGCAAGAAGGGGCTGGAAAGAAGTATTCCAAGTGATGAATGGCAAGGATTTACATCCAAGAATACTCTATCTAGCAAAGCTATCATTTAGAATGGAAGGGTAGATAAAGTGTTTCCCACATAAGGTCAAGTTAAAGGAGTTCATCATCACCAAGCCTTATTATATAAAATGTTAAAGGGACTTATCTAAGAAAAAGAAGATCAAAAGTATGAATAGTAAAATGACAACAAACTCACAACTATCAACAACTGAACCTTAAAACAAAAACAAAAACAAACTAAGCAAACTACTAGAACAGGAACAGAATCACAGAAATAGAGATCACACTCAGGGTTATTAGCAGGGAGGGGTAGGGGGAGAATGGGGGGAAAGGTACAGAGAATAAGAAGTATAAATTTGTAGGTACAAAATGGAAAGGGAGAGGTTAAGAATAGTGTAGGAAATGGTGAGGCCAAAGAACTTATATGTATGACCCATGGACATGAACTAAGAGGGGTGGGGAATGCTGGTGGGAGGGGGTGTGCAGGGCAGAGGGCAATAAAGGGGGGGGAATGGTACAACTGTAATAGCATAATCAATAAAATTATTTTTAAAAGTGCTTTCACATGACATCATATAACCCTCACAATACCCATAACAAAGCAGGTGTTGGCCATATTTTACTGATAGTTTGAGTATCAGAAAAATGAAATGACTTGTTGTTAATTGGAATTAGGAATATAACCCAGATCTGCTATGTATCAGTCCAATGAGGTTTTTTTTTTTTTTAATAGTCACTTGAGGACTTTTTTTTTTTCCATTGCTTTCAGAGAGGGAGGAAGGATAGAGAGAAACATCGATAGGAAAGAGAAGCATCGATTGGTTGACTGCCATATGCAACAGACAGGGGACTGGCACCTGGCTCAGGATCCTATGCATCCTGACGGTGGAGGGGAGGGGGTGTTGCATGTGCCAGCACCTGGACCGAGGATTGAACCTGCAACCTTTCAGTACAGATTAACTCTACAACCAACTGAGCCACACCAGCCAGGGCAGTCCCATGAGCTTTTTTTTGTTAGACTACATTAAGAAATTTCTCAGATTTTCTTTATTTTTCCATTGATACAGTCTGGGTTCCATTTGGATACTTCTATCTTCAGAAGGTTTTTTTAAAAAATCACAATACTATCTACACCCATTGACATTTTTCTTTGGTATTGTCTTTGAAAGCAGTCTTAAGTGAAATATGAAAGTAAACCATGATTAATGAAGTCTTCAATAAAATTTCTTTTTAAAGGATTGTTATAAATTACAATAATATTTCAATGTTGGGAATAAATTTTCAGGCTATTCAAATATTGCTCCATGAATCCTTTAGAAAATCATGATAAAAATGAACACATTTCAGGGCTGGAGTCCTATGTTCTGCCTTTTCTTTTGTCTGTGAAGTTGGTTTCTTGTTTATTTTACTTTCAAATTCACATAGCATTTTTTAAATGTGACATGGGAAGACCCTTTGGCTCTAATTTAGCTGTCTTTGACATATGTTGGAAAGTAATTTATAGTAATAATGGAAAAAGTCCTCACAAACGACTAGATATAAATTGGAACCAAAAAGACCATTTATATCCTGGGCAAAATAATAATGTCTTCTTTCATGTGTTTCTTTTCTAGCCAACTCCAGAAAATTTCGGTGAGTGTATTTTGAGATTTGCTCTAAGTTGTATTAAAAGAAAGTTATGTGTATAATAGAACAACAGAACAGAAGAAGTTAGGACAGATTTAATGCTAAGCACATCCATAATTGCATTGTACTTTGGTCAAATGCTGGCTTCTCTTGATTTACTGAGGAATGTTTTATTGTTCCCCTACCAGGGTTCCACATACCAGCAGAAAACCAGATGGTGGTGTAGGAGAGGCCAAACACAGTGACTGACACACAGACATCCATAAATGCTTTCTATTATTATTTTTGCTATTTTCTGTCAAATCAGATGAACATCCTACTCAGTTGTACACTGAAAGATTTGGCCATATTATTCATCCCTTTGCAATTTAAAAGAGAAATTTAAGTTTAAATTAGGAATTTTGCTTGAGAGTTCCAAGGTATGCTATTGCAAAGGATATACATTTGTGGGTAGACTACACTGGTGTGACCAAATTTAAACATTTGCTTTCTATTTAATCTAGTCATCTAACTTAGTCTTCCAAATTAAGCTTAATGTTACATAGAGTAATCAATTTCTTATTCCTGAAGTTATTTGGAATTCAAGGGACATGAATAGGGCAAAAGCAAAAGCCTCATAGCTTCAAGCCTGGCCCAAAAGAGGTTCTCAATCAATCAATCAATCAATCAATCAAACAATGTATATGTATTAATTTGGAACATAGTAATCACTTATCTGAGGCAAAAGAACCTTGCTCATTTTTAACTTGATAATTGATAAAGATTTTCTTCTTTCTAAACATAATATTCAATGTGTTTTTGTTTGTCATTTTAAAGATGTAGATGGTGGAATTGACCAGGATATATTTGACATCAATGAAGGTTTGTAATTTTTTTACATCCTTTACTTTTTTAAAATGTATTTTATTGATTATGCTATTATAGTTGTCCCAATTTTTCCCCCTTTACTCTTCTCCACCTGGTACTCCCCCTCCCACCAGCATTCCCTGCCCCTTAGTTCATGTCCATGGGTCATACATATAGGTTCTTTGGCTTCACATTTCCTACACTGTTCTTAACAACGCCCTCTCTATTTTGTACCTATCAAATTATACTTTTTAATCCCTGTACCTTTTCCCTCATTCTCTCCTTTTCCCTGCCCAGCTGATAACCCTCCAAATGATCTTCATATCTATGATTCTGTTCCTGTTCTGGTTGTTTGCTTGGTTTGTATTTTTAGATTCAGTTGTTGATAGTTGTGAATTTGTTGCCCTTTTAATGTTCTTGGTTTTGCTCTTATTCTTTTTCTTATATAAGTCCATTTAACATTTCATGTAATAATGGCTTGCTGATGATGAACTCCTTTAGCTTTACCTTGTCTGGCAAGCACTTTATCTGCCCTTCCATTCTAA
>VMDR010019116.1:0-18597 GCA_007922815.1 Macrotus californicus
TTCTCAGAAGGAAAGGGTTCCAAGCCCCTCTCAATTTGTAGACAGAGAAATAGTATTACATACAAGTTATCAATAATCACTAAAACAAATCTTATGTCTTATAGACTAATATTAAAATTTTTACAGATAATTAAGCCAGTGCTTTACCTATTTTTCTATCAATTATAATTATTATGTTTAAGAAAATTATGGTTACGAATTTGCTAATGTTATCACCAGGTTTTACGTTCAATTTAATAGAACTTCAGGCATTTTATGGAAACAAGTAGAATACACACACGTAACTGATCCACTGATAAGAGAATAGGGTTTTTTCCTAAAGAAAAGGTTCAAAGCCACAGGAAACAGGACTGAAACAGCCCCGGTGCAGCACATTAAATCATCAGGGCTCAGAACAGGGGCCCAGCTGACTGGCGAGAAGTCCGCCAGAGCACACAGAGGGTACCTCAGACAGCAGTCTCGTCCTTTCAGTCACTCCACCATTGCCTTGCTGGTATCGCTCCCTTGCCTGAGGGAGGAAAAAATTTATTTAACGACAAATTCACCACAGAAGCGGATTACTTAAATATGACCTCTTTGTGTTTGCAATTTGTGCATATCATTTTATGATGACCTCCCCCCTCCCTGCTAAACACATTTGTGGAAGTGACATTTAACTGCAGCTATTTTATTTCCCTAACAGGCACCATGCATTTAACTAAAACACTATGAAATGATGAACTACTCTAACCTTCACACACTGACTGTAACTCGCACGGGCATGGTTCCCAATAAAAACGGTCCTCAGCCGTCATTACACGGTTTAGGAAGTGGCTCTTGGTCGATCTAATTTGTGTGCTATGCAGACAAAACCAGTTTTAAAAAATCAATCATAATAGAGCATCAGGATTAGCAATTAATAAGGATTAACAAACAGTATGACAGTATGCTATTAAATAATTGATCTAATAATCAATTATTTAATAGCAAAGTTTGAGAGACACAGAGTGACTTTAATCAGACTTTTACAGCATTTTAAAAGTAAAAATATTCATGAATAGATGCGTATATGAGGAAATAATTAAACAAATAACAATAAAAAAGTGAAGACTACTTTCTGTTTGGTTTTTGAGAACTTCTGAAAATACATTAGTTGAAGTTTATTTCCATTTTTTCCTCCTTCTGACTGACGGAAAAAAACCCAATGTCTTTAACTGACATTTGTAAGTGTTCTTACTGGTCTTCTTCAATATGAGGAAAGAAGGGGCGTAAGTGTCAAAGAAAAGCCTTCAGATCCCTGCTGCTGGGGCAGGAACTGCTCTTTCAAAGGCTGAAAGTTTTATTTTTTGGTTGAAATTCTAAAACTTTGAAAGGATTAAAATATTTGTTTGATTATTTAAACTGCTTATCTTTGAATGCATCTTGCTTTCACATTCCTCATTACGTGGCAGTGAGTCACTATGGCAGAGTGTCCTCCCCCCACACATGCTCAATGCACACGATTCTTCGTCTTCCTACTCAGGCGGCGGGTAGGAAAAAACAAGGGGTCCTGACACCCTGCTCCTGTTCTAAACCATGTTCCCCAACAACACATGCCTTCATTTATTTAAATCGAATGAAGAACGCATGTAGAGACCTCTAGGAGATAAGATCTATCACATGTAAAATGGAAACAAGTTTTATTGCCTCACTTGACTTCCTAAAGTGGGCAGAGAATCAATATACAGTAAGTTCTCACTGGATGTCATCCGTCGATAGGTTCTTGGATACTACAACTTTAAGCCATTTTACCACAGCTAACTGATAGAAACAAGAGTTATGTTTCTATGGCATATTTCTGTATATCAGTTAGCCTATGGTAAAAAATTGGTTTCATTTATATGTTATTTAGTTTAAAATTGCATTTTCCAAGAAGCTGTCAACAACGTTAAGTGTGGACACACTGGGTTGCTGTTTGTGAAACACATTTCACAACGCTCCAGTGAAAATTGCGGTGTCAAGTTTGGGGACCCGGGCCAGTAACTGGAATAAATCCCTGGAGAGCATCCTTCCGTTACCTCACTCAGCTGAGCTTGAGCGGCACGGTATTCTTGAACCAAGTGCTCAAGCTGATTGTTGATGTACTTCTCTCGGCTCCCGATCTTTTCCAGAGTCCTACCAATTTCATTATGGAGTTTGTCCAAAAATCCCTAGGAATTCCACGATATTTTAGTTCATAAAAAATTCACAAATATATTTTTCAAAAATCGTGTAAAAAGGGTTAAATCTCCCTCCAGTCATTGCACACATTCTCAACCACTTGTGAAAATAAGATAGTTTGAAATTTTCAATAGCAAAAGAAGTCTGCAATGAGAAATAGTTTAGTCACTTTGCAGAATGTTAAAATAAAATAGCACCTGGCAGTGTAAGTTAACTCATTCATTTTATGCATATCCAAAATAGATGTGAGTGAAGTTTGCTTTATGTGAGGTTCACAATTAAAGTAGGTAAGGGAATAACATGACTTTCTTCTAGCACAATTCAAGCACGGCTGGAACATTCCAGTTGGAAGGAGATCATTAAATACATAGCTGTAGCCTGAGACCCACAAATTCTCACTCCAGTTCTGCTTCTTTGTGCTATCCTCCAAAGGTCCATATTTCTGGCAGGGCAGCAAGCCTGGGGAAGCTATGGATTCTAGGTATGGCTGGCCTGGTGCTCTGTTATTCCTTGGAGTAAAGAATAATGAAATGCTCCTCTCGATATACACATACATATATACATACATACATATATTAGATATACATATATCTAATCTAATATATAATATACAATACTGCTCTATATTATATAATAGATATATAGTATACTGCTTTTATATAAATTTACCTTTCTTTAGTTGTTTAAGTGTCAGGGCTGCTGAAATATAGTATGTTACACTCCAGTTAGTAAGCTCCTCATGTTCTCCCTAACAGGTGTTCCACAGATGAGTAGATGCACACTGATTCATTTGAAGTAACTCACATACCTTGGTCTCTTTTAGAGCAGATTCAATTCCACTTTTGTGCTGGTGCATTTGGTCAACATGGATTCTCCAATCCTATAGTCATAAGAGTGTATAAGAACAAGTAAAAAACTACATTTCTTTCTTTCCTGTATTTTTTTTTGAAGTTGTATCCTTTAATTATTTTGGTTGCTCCCCTATTTCAGGTGGGAGTCCTATGTATAACTGGCAATCAAGTTATAAAGAAATACGTGTAGAGCACTTTAGGATAAAAGGCTCTAAATAAATGTAAATTATTTTATGTGTTCACAAAGTGATGCATGACAATTTGAATATAAATTATTCCTGCACTGCTGGTGGTTAATATTTATGACTATCAAAATGAAAAAAAATCTAATTACTAGAAAAGAAATACTTGTTTAAGCAGTAACAGTATGTCTGCCAAAAGCAACTTTAGAATCAGTCTCATATATAAAATATTAGTTTGTCCCTTGGAAATTAAAATGGGGCCCTCCTCTTCGGTAAGACTTTGGAGGCTTTTTCTGAAGAAAGGATGTCTACAATGCTTTTTGAAGTTCATATATTTTGAGATATATTGTAGCCCTACTAGACTGATCTGAATTAGTGTTAAGTGTTTGAAACACTCCAACATCTTAATTTCCTATAAGATATCTTCAGAACTTTTAGGTTTATATTACCAAAGATAATAATTTTAAGACTGGAGAAATACCCACTATAAGAGAGCAAATATTATGGTAAGTTGAAGTAAGTGATGGAACCAAGTTATTCCTCTATCACACACATCATTTGCATACCCTGGTGCTCCACGTTGTCATCAGCAGTGTTTTGTGATGAGAAAACTATGTTGTGAATAGTCCCATGCCACTGATTCTCTAACTCTGAAACACGGGATAGTGACTACGGGGTAAAAAGCCCTTGGGTAGTTTCACACACACCAATTGTAAAATTATAGGAAAGCTGCAAAGAACCTCACAGAGCATCTAGTCTCACCTTTATCATTTCTCAGAGAAGCAAACAGAGGCCTGGTGACAGAAAGGGACACATCCAAGGCCACACAGGTAGTGAGTGGTACACTTTGATCAGAAGCCAAAAGTACAAACTCCCACACAATATATTTTGGCAGTTCAAAGTTGATAAAAGGAGCAACTGGCTACTTGACACCAGTGAAGGTGCCAGAACAGAGAACAAACCGGCACTCTCCTTGTTCTTACACATTTTTCTGTCTCATGAACCAAAGATATCCCAGAATATGAGAACTGGAAAGGCCTTAAAGATCATCCAGTCATCCATTTAACAGTTTCCTATTGCAATGTTTTCATTTTACAAGTGAGGGGACTGTGCACCACCTGTGCCTTTGACTAGACAGATCTGACAAGGGGACAGGCCCCTCCAACTCAGCCAGCCACACTGGAACAGGCAGGAGAAGCAACTGGCGGGTCTCCTGCAGCTGGACCAAATAGGGTTTATGGATACCTGTTTAAGCCCAAGCAAGTATGCTCCCTAAAGAAAACAAACCTAACAGGTATCACTTTATAATTAATTTAATAAAAAATATTCACCCTAATTCCAAAAAGAATTTCAAAGCTCAAGTGTTCCTATCAGTCTCTGTGTCTGTCCATATGTATGTATAAACACACACATATATACATATTCTTGGGATTGGATGGGGGGAGTGGGGAGTTGGGAGGGTAAATGACAAGGAAGCAAAGCTGGAGAGGGAGGTTAAATTAGATCAAGGGCTTTAACTAAGGAGTGTGGATTTTATCATGTGGATAATGGAGAGCTATTAAGGATTTTTTTCTCATCAGTTTCTACGACAAGTCTATGTTTTGAGAAAAGTAACAGCGTGAAGGACTGATTGGAGAGGCAGGAGACTAAAGACAGGTAGGAGAGCATAAGAGGCTGCATAATGATCCACGTGACGCATTAGCAGGTTTGAATTAGAGCAGTGCTTATGAGAACGGAAGGGAAGGGGGGCTCCTGGGCAGCAGGGAGACAGAACTAGCAGGACTCTGAGGACTGACTGAGGGGAGCGTAGGGTGGCTGAAGTGCAGGTGGGGAAGAGAGGGAAGGTGTCTTTAAGGTTTCTAGCCTTAGGACAAAGGGGATAATATCACCCTGTGACAGAACAGAATAGATTTCAGGGAGTCAGACACTGAGGAATTTTGTTTGGGACTTTTTAATTTAATAAGACGCTGGGACATTTGTGTTTTTTATTGCCTTTTAAAATGGAAAGCTAGTGATGATTTATAATTATCTGCCAGGCAAATCTCAATGCTTGTTTTATTAAAATCTTCAAGATGGACATATTTTCTGATGTACAGTTATTTATTTGAAAAAAACTCCTCAAAAGCATTCTTAACCTTTAACCCAGCAATTTTATCTCTACAAATTATTCCCAAGAAAATAATTGGGTATACACAGAAAGACTGAACAACCTCTTTGTAAAGATAAAATAGTGGAAAAAAAATCTCTAAACATCTAACAGTAAAGGACAGTTTACTGTTTACCTTTGCAATATTCATTTCACCACTAAAAATAATACAATATAATACCATTCTTATAAAGCTCAAACTAAGCAACACACAGCAATGTATTGTTTGGAGAAAAAAAATATATATATACACACTTAAAAAAAAGCCGTTGACCATACACAAACTTGAGGACAGTGGTTATGCACAGGTGGAAGGGGCTGTAGCAGAGGACCACACAGGTAACTTCCAGACTGTTGTCACTGCCTCGCTCTCAGGTTGGGTAGTGCAGTGGCCTTGTGTGGGCTTGCTTTGTTACTGGGCTTAATAATTATAGACGTATTACATATAGCATACATTAATATTATATATCAAAATGTAAAGTGTATGTCTTCAAAAATATTTAATAATCTGCAAAAAGGCATGCCAATAGCATACAGTAAAGTGAAAAAACATTCCCAAAGAAGTGTATTCATTAGGTGGTCAATTCAATAAAAATTAGTATTTGTATATATTTGTCTGTCTGTCTGTATGTGTGTAGTAAGGCAGATGTTTGAACACTAGTGTTTTAAACTTCTTTATTTTTCCAAGTTTTCCATAATTTCCTGCAAGAGAATTTCATCACTTTAGTCAGAAGGGAAAAACGTCAACAAACTTTTAGACGTCTAAGAAGTTCTTCGTGGGGCTAATACAGTGGAAACTATGAATGATCACACCTGTAACATTTTAAAGACATGACTACAAAAAGGCAGAACACGGAGCTTTAAAAAAACCACCACAGAAATGGTTACAAACTTCCGAAAGGTTTGTGGTAAGAATGAGGGACTGATGGGTTCTCATGACACCTAAGGAACTGATGCCCCACAGAAGTAGCAGTTGAAGGGCCTGCTCGGCAATGGCAGCCGTATGTTAGCTGACAGCCCGCTCGGTCACAGCACACTTTTATACCCTTTCCTTATCTGACGCTCACAAAGGTTTGGATCACTACGTAGGCATTTGCCTCCCCCTTTTTTTGCTTTTCTTTTAAAATTTATTTTAAATTTTATTAAATTTATGGGGGTAACACTGCTCAGTGAAATGCACAAGTTTCAAGTGCACAATTCTATATATAACACATCATCTGCACACTCACTGTGTGTGTGTAACCCAAAGTCAAGTCTCCTTCCGTCATCTCGTTGACCCCCTTTATCCTCTTCTACCTCCCGTTCAACCCCCCTTTCCCACTGTAACCACCACACTGTTGTCTGAATCTGAGTTTTTGTTTGACTGTGTTATCTGTTGCTTTCAGTTTTATATACCACATAAGTAAATCATATGGTTCTTGATTTTTTCTGACTTATTTTGCTTAACATGATATTCTCAAATTCTGTCCATGTTGTTGCAAATGGCAGTGTTCCTTCTTTTCTCATGTTGAGTAGTATTCTGTTGCACATATGTACCACATCTTCTTTATCCAATCATCAATTGAAGGATACTTCACTTGTCTCTACATCTTGGCCACTGTGAATAATGCAGCAATGAACATAGTGGTACATACAAGAGGGGATCCTCCTCCAAAAAATAATAAAATTATCTTCTGGAGG
This sequence comes from Macrotus californicus, assembly GCA_007922815.1. Classification (NCBI taxonomy): domain Eukaryota; kingdom Metazoa; phylum Chordata; class Mammalia; order Chiroptera; family Phyllostomidae; genus Macrotus; species Macrotus californicus. The sequence goes on from VMDR010019116.1 coordinate 7,038, forward strand.
GTAGGCCCCTTGTAGTACAGGCTTCCCCCACTAGGTGAGAGTTCTAGGAACCCATCTGTATCAGTGTACCAGCTGGCGTTGCTGTGAGAGGCCGCGTTTGGCTTCAGTGAATTTTTCTGAAGACTCAACGCATTTGCCCATTTCATGACGGGTGATTTATGAGCGCACCTGCCCACACCGTGCTGAGTGTTCAGCAGGTTTTGACCAAAAACAGCATAACTCCCATGCCCCACCCTCCCTATTCACCTGATTTCACCCAGAGCAACATTTTTGTTTCCCCAGATGAAAAAAGTCCTCAAAGGGAAATGTTTTGCCAATGTGGAAGAGGTAAAACAAAAGACGGCAGAAGCATTAAAAGGCATCAAAATTGACAAGATTAAAAGCTTCTAAGCAGTGGAAAAAACATCTCAATAGGTATATGGCCTCATCTGGAGAATACTTTGAAGGAAGCAAGTTTAAACGTGTAAGAATAAATACACCATTTTTTATAAATAAATTCCGTTTTTTGGGTCCTGCCTCATACATCTCTACAAACAAATATTTTCGAATTTTTCAGGTAGATACTCAGAAGAGGGGTAACTCTATTCTTAAGTTTTTGAGGAACCTCCATACTGTTTTTCATAGGCTGCACCACTTTACATTCCCACCAACAGCGAATGAGGATTCCTTTTTCTCCACAACCTCCCCAACACTTGTTATTGCTTTTGTAGTTGATGAGATCCATTCTAACAGGTGTGAGGTGGTGTCTCATTGTGGTTTTGATTTACATTTTCCCAATGGCTACTGAAGTTGAGCATGGTTTCATATATCTGTTGGCCATCTGTATGTCTTCTTGGGAGAAATGTCTGTTCAGATCCGCTGACCATTTTAATTGGACTGCTTGTTTTTTGTTGTTGTTGAGTTGTATGTGTTCTTTATATATTTTGGATATTAACCCCGTATCAAAGGTGTTGTTTGGAAATATCTTCTCCCATTCCTTTGGTTGCCTTTTTGTTTTGATAATGGTTTCTTTTGCTATGCAGAAACTTCTTAGTTTGATAAAGTCCTACTCATTTATTGTTGCTTTTCCTTTCTTTGCCTTTGAGGTCAAACTCATTAAATTCTTTCTAAGACCAAGTTCTAAATTTGGTGTCTATGTTTTCTTCCATGTACTTTATTGTTTCCAGTCTTCTATTCAGGTCTTTGACCCATGTTGAGTTACTTTTGTGCGTGGTGACAGCTAGCGGTCTAGTTTCATTCTCTTGCATGTGGCTTTGCAATTTTCTCAGCACCACTTATTGAAGAGACTTTCTTTTCTCCATTGCATGTATTTGACTCTTTTGTCAAAAATTACTTGCCATATACATGTGGGTTTCTTTCTGGGCCCTCAACTCTGTTCCACTGCTCTGCGTGTCTGTCCGGTCAATACCGTGCTCCTTTCCCCCCTACCCTTCTCTCTAACAGGATCGTGTGATTGGCTGGCTGGTGGTATGAGGAGAACACACACTGCCCTGCTCCGGCAGTGCTGACCTTGGCCACATGATTCTCTTTGGTACGTGGTGGCATAGGCCAGGGCTACGCAGAAGCTGTAGGAGGCATCCACCAGCTCTCCTGCCCTTTCTTTCAGCTGTGATAATAGGCAAGTCCCACATAAAGGTTGTCTTTTCAGCCAGGGCCTGGAAATAAATACGGAACACAGCTGGAGAAGAGTGGCAGCTGAGCCACACGTCAACAGACATGTATCTTAAGTGAAAATAATGTTGCTATTATTGTAAACCACTGTGATTTGGGGGTTGTTTGTGATACAAAAAAACTGAGTATATATACAAATTTTACAGGAGAAAAATCAAGGATCAGAAAGGTTGAATGACCTTTCCATTTTCATGTCTAGAAAATAGAAAGTACTCCCAAACTAGTGCATTTTTCACATATTATATGCTGCCGTTCTTTGTGATCAAATGAATTACCAGAGAGTACCTAAGGTAAACCAAGAATTCTTTTTGTTATATATCAAGTGAGACCCCACTGGTCCCTGGAGTTTACTGGTCACCTATTCCAAAGTGCTCTAAGTGTGTTTATTAAGTATCATTTTTCCTCTCTATTGAAGTTGAGTTATTCACCTCTCTCTATGGAAATGAGAAGACTAATAACACTGAATATCTTTTCTTCAGACTTTCTATTTTTCAAAGTCCTTTCATACAAAATCTCATGTATCTCTCTGTCACTTGTGAGGTAGATAGCAAAGGTAACATAACCATAACCCCTCCCCACTCAAAACTCTTAAGCACCAAATTATATTATCTCCCTTTTTCAGAAACTGGAGGATTGTGATGATATATCTGTAGATGACGATTCAGAGTATATCATAAAATCATAAAATCAAAATGTATGAAATCTACTTGCAGCTGTTAAGGTGACTGGCAAAACTATATGGCTCTCTGGGTTTTACTTTAACAGAATAATGCCCGAATGATTTCCTTTGCATATGCAGAGACACTTTGTTTCTTTGTCCAAATCACCAACTCAAGACTCAAAGATTTTCTCTGAATCTGCAGGGAAAGAGGCTGAAACGCGAGTGAGGGATGGCCAATGGAACTTACATATATGCATACATTTCAGTAATTTACAACGTGTCACACTGTCAGTGTTTTCACCCCAGTTTGAGCCCCTTGTATGTGTGCGGAGGTGAGGTGTCAGAGCACATCGGTAGAAAAAGGCACCTCTGTGCGTACTAGGATGCCTCCTCCTGAGCTCAGGAGAAGTCCCCACTAGAGCACAGCTGACTGTACCAGTGCCAGGTCTACCGGCCCCTTCTGCGGCAGCTCCCACGAGCAGCGCCCCACAGCTCCGACATGTCTTCAATGGCTTGTATCACAAAGTGTTGCTTCCGCCTTCCATTCTACCTTTCTCCTCTGCTGTTACTGCTCCTCCCTCAATTCTGTTATGAATAATTACTAACAAAATCTTGATTCAATGTTCTGTTTTTACAGTCTTATGTTAGTGAATACACAAATATTTACAAGGGCTTTTACGGGCTCCCTCCATTTAAGGTGCTTAACTCCATTTTTCTCATTAGGCCTTTGTCTCAACTCTGAATTTACTTTCTCTAGGAACTTTCAAGATCACCCTGGGGAGATAATCCATTTCACAGGTTGGGGTTCACGAACTGAGACTGTGTGACTTTTACACTGTCAATCACAAAACAAACAGGACCCCAACACCCATTCTCTCACAGACTTTCCATCACACAGCCGTTGCTTTGATCTCCTAACTTTGCCACCCAGTTTCAGTGGGAAGCACGAGAAACTCTGACAACTCCCAGCTCAAGTCTGCACATTAAATACGTGTTTCTTAGCTTGGTTGTTTTGCTAAAGCATAGATGCAACAGAGCTTTGCTGTTTCTAATCTGTGGATGAACAATCTGGATAGCGAAACTTGTCAGAATAACCTTTAAAACAAGCATACGTAAGCTCCAAAGAAGGATTTACAGGAGGACTTTCCCACAAATAAAATGTGTGAGCTTTAATAGACAGTTTTTGTGATCCCTACCTGGCCACCAGAAGCACTTCCTAGCTCCTGCTTTGTGTGTATAGTATCCCCAATAGTCACACCCTTCTGAGGCCTTTTCAAATTTAACAGTAACAACGTCAGTGTTGACAGTCAAGGCTAAGAAGCACTACCCATACCTCATCACACAGAATTCTCTCTGAAACTCTATTAAGATGAGGAAATTGAGGCGAAGCCCTGGCTCACAGAGGCAAATGTGTGGTAGGCTCTAGTCCGTGATATCAGAACATATCACGTCCCTGATGAGATGCAGTAAAGTGTAACTAAAAATCTGAAATGGGTAATGATTAAAGGAGCTTTAGTTTTTAGCTATAATACTTGAATTTTTGCAATAATGGATTGTTACACCAATTGTATAATGAAAAATGAATTTAAAACATTTTTGAGATAAACATGCAATTAAAAACTTTCTCACAGAGAAATATCCAGACCTAAATGGCTTTATCAGTGCAATTTCCCAAATACCTAAGAAAAAAACAACATGAACAAACTCTATTAGAAAACAGAAAAACGAAGGGAAAGCATTTGCCAACTTGTTATATGAGGCCTGCCACTGAAACCTGAGAAAGACACCAAAAACCCCCAAACAAACCCAAGAAAAATTACAGATCAATATCTTTTGTAAAATAGATATAAAAATCCTCAAAAAATACCAGAAAATTGAAACTAGTAATATATAAAAATCATAATACATCATGATTAACTTGCATTTATTCCAAAATGCAAGATTACTCAAAAGTCAATTAATATAATTCACCATAACAAGAGAGAAAAAGGGGAGATAAACCATATGATCACCTCAATAGGTTGAGAAAAAATGTCACTCAAAAAACTTAACATACATTCATAACGACTCTTAGCAAACTGGAAACAAAAGGGAAGTTCCTTAAGTTATTAAAAGATATTTATAAAAGTCATAAAGCTAACATCATTACAATGGCAACCTGGAATACCCAAAGTTTTCCTCCTGTTCATGCCACTTAATTCCAGTATAGAGCACTTAAGCAATCTATCAGATAAGATAAAATAAATAAAAGGTATGTAAAGAAAGAAGATTGATATTACTTATTTGCTGATGCTATAATCATACATACAGAAAATGCGAAAGAATCTATAAGCCCACTGTTACAATACGTGAATTTAGCAATTATGTGATGTGTGTACGCATACCACACACACACACAGGCACAGAGAATTGTATCAGCCACAAATAAGCAGGGAATAAATAAAAAAGCTGCCATATTCAATAGCATAAGCTGACAACAAACAGACCAACACGGTAAAATAGTGTCCTGATACAGACCCACACACACATGCTGACTTTTATGACAAAGCTGTGCATTGGTGAAAGGGTACTCTTTTCTATGAACTGGGTCAACTGCATCCACGGATGAAAACCAGATACATCTTAAGTTCTACCTCACCCCATACACAAGCATCAGTGCTAGATGGATTGCAGATCTCAATGTAAAAGGTAAGACAATAAAGATTCAAAAAGAAAACATAAGAAGATCTCTTCATAACATTGAGGTAAACAAAGATTCTTACATAAAACATATATAAGCTATAATCCCCTCCCCCCAAAAGATCATTTTGAGTATATTAAAATTAAGCCACTATTTATCATAATATACCAATACGAATGAAAAGGGAAGGCAGCTAGAGAGTACATATTTGCAATGCATATGTCAGACAAAGGACTCAAACCCAGGATATATAAAGAACTTTTATAAGTCAAAATAAAAAGCAGATAACCCAATAGTAAAAGACCAAAGAGGATATCCAAATGCCAAATAAATATATGGGAAGGGGCTCAATCTTATTGGTCATTAGGAAAATGCAAATGAAAGTGAAAATGAGACCTTACAATATATTTACTATGATGACCAAAATAAAAAAGACTAAAACAACACTTAATGTTGATAAAGACGTGGAGTAGGTGGAACTTTCACACGCTGCGGGAGGGAGAATAAATTTATGTAACTGCTTTGAAAACTACTTGGCAGGCCTGCCAAAGCTGAACATACACATTATACTAGGACCTAGTAATTCAAAATGTACATGTTTATCAAGAGACATGTCCAAGAGTTTTCAAAGCAGTATTCTTTATAATAGTTCCAAACTTCATGCATATAAGTTCAGATGCAGGCTAGCAACAGACAGCTGGAGGTTGTCTACTGACCATACTCTCTATGGCTGGACAGGAAGTCCTTGCTTATAAGGGTATCTGAACAGTTCATGTGTTTCAACCAGTGGTTACAATTATAACTGTAGCTGCAGTGATAGAGAGGTAGGGCCAAGTGTGAGCTGCAGTCCAAAAATGATCACTCTCAAGATTTCAATGAAGAATACTGTTGTTCCTATGACATGTTTAATACCCCATCCGTGGTCAATGAAAAAATTCTTTGGGCCTTCTAGTCAAGATAGAGGTGTAGGTAGACATGCTTAACCTCTTTGTGCAATCATAGAGAGAATTGCTAGATCTCAAAACAAGTAACATCCAGAATCATTAGAAAATTGAGCTGTATGAAGTCCAACAACCAAGGATTTAAAGAAGCCACATTCATCCAGACTGGTAGGAGGGATGGAGTCACCGAGACTGGTGGAGAGGCATGGAGAGGCAGTGATAGCAGCAGAAGGGTCAGTCCCACATTCACGTATGGTGGGAAAAAATCGGGAGGGATACCTTGGGAGAGAGTGATCTCAGCCCCAGGCCAGACCAAATAGCCCAGAGTTCTAGGACCAAGAAGATAAATCCCTATAATTTTTGGCTGTAAAAACCAGGGGGGATTTGGGCAGTGGAAGAAACTGCTGGATTTTCACGAGATTCCATTTAAAGGGTCCACATGGACTTAGAGCATATACAAACCCACCCACTCTGGGATTCACCACCAGGGAAACAGCTGGATGGGCACCAGTCACATACAGAAAGTGGATGAAGTGACTGGAAATGGGGTGAATACCTGGCAAACCTCCAGAAGCCAAGCAGCAGCACTGCCCCCTCTTCTGAGCCCTCCCTACCACACAGAGCCACAAAGCAGTGAAACAGGTCACCCTGTCCTGGCATTATCAAAGATTCCACCCCACACAATTTACAAGTGACTTTTCTACAATAGGCCACACTACTAAGACAGGGAGTCAAAGCAGCTCTATCTAATACACAGAAACAAGCACAGGGAGGCTGCCAAATTGAGGAGACAAAGAAATAGGGCTCAAATGAAAGAACAGAACAAAGCCCCAGAGAAAGAACTAAATAAAACGGAGATAACCAACCTATCAGATACAGAGTTGAAAACACTGGTGATCAGGATGCTCAAAGAAATCATTGAGTATGGCAACAACATAAAGGAAGAAAAGGTCACACTTAGTGAAATAAAGGAAAATCTCCCATCAGTGGAAGGGAGGAAGCTGGGATTCAGATCAACAATTTGGAACATAAGGAAGAAATAAGCATTCAACTAGAACAGCAACAAGAAAACAGAATTAAAAAAAAACAAGGATAGTATTAAGGACCCTCTGGGATGTCTTCAAATGTACCAACATCTGAATCGTAGGGATGCCAGAAGGAGAAGAGGAAGCACAAGAAACTGAAAACTTATTTGAAAAATTAGTGAAAGAAAACTTCCCTAATCTGGCGAAGGAAATGGACGTATGAGTCCAGGAAGCACAGCGAGTCCCAAAGAAGAACACACCTAGGCACAACATAATGAAAATGCCAAATGTTAAAGAAAAAAGCGAGAATCTTAAAAGCAGCAAGAGACAAGGAGACAGTTACCTACAAAGGAGTTCCTGTAAGACTACCAGCTGATTTCTCAAAAGAAACTTTGCAAGCAAGAAGGGGCTGGAAAGAAGTATTCAAAGTGATGAAAAGCAATGACCTACAACCTAGATTACTGTATCCAGCAAAGCTATGATTTAGAATGGATAGGCAGATAAAGTGCTTCCCAGACAAGGTAAAGCTAAAAGAGTTCATCATCACCAAGCCCTTATTACATGAAATGTTAAAGGGACTTATTTAAGAAAAAGAAGATCTAAACTGTGAACATTAAAATGGCAACAAATTCACAACTATCAACCACTGAATCTAAAAAAAAACAAACAAAGCAAACAAGCAGAACAGGAACAGAATCATAGATACTGAGATCATTTGGAGGGTTATCAGCTGGGAGGGGCAAGGAGAAAAATGGGGGAAAAGGTACACAGATTAAGAAGCATAATTGGTAGGCACAAAATAGACAGGGGGAGGTTAAACATAGTATAGGGGCCTGGTTGTATGGCTCAGGGGATTGAGCACCATCCTGCGAACAAAAAGGTTGCCAGTTCAATCCCCAGTCAGGGCACATGCCTGGGTTGTGGGCCAGGTCCCCAACAAGGGGTACATTAGAGGCAACCACACATTGATGTTTCTCTCCCTCTCTCCTTCCCTTCTCCTCTCTAAAATAAATAAATAAAATCTTTAAAAAAAAAAGAATAGTCTAGGACATGGAGAAGCCAAAGAACTTATATGCATGACCCATGGACATGAACTAAGGTCGGGAATTGCTGGAGGGATGGGGGTGCCAGGTGGAGGGGAGAAAAGAGGAAATAATTGGAACTGTAATAGCATCATCAATAAAAGATATTCTTTAAAAATGATAAAATTCTTTGGAAATCTGACAGCAGGAAATCAGGTCGAGTGAAAGAGGCAGAGAAGACAGCTTGACAGAAGTAGTAATATACGTCTAAGTTCACTGCAGCAACTGCTTCTGGGACAGGCTGCTAACTTATCCTGCCTGAGGTGTGCATGTTTCCCATCTCCATGGAGAACATTGCCTTTCGTAGTAACAACATTATCTGCATTCTCTTTTTGCCACTTCACAGTTCTGCAGTCTCTTCTTGTTCTATTCATTTTCAGCTTCATCACTGCTCACATTTGTGCATTTGTATGTATATGTGTGAGAGAAGGAAAAAGAGTCGGGTTGCCCATTAAAGTAAATAACCTTTTCATGAGATTGAATTACTTTCTTAATGAAAAATGACCATTAGGTTGTGGGATAATTACAGATTGTGGCTTTCCTGAATTTTTAAATGAGACATTTTTCTTTCATTGCCAGCAGCTTCAAGACTTCTGTGATATACATTTGTGGTGTGAAAGCATTTTTCTTTTTAAATGTTCAGAGAACTAAACATATGATTTATGAAGGGTTGAGTATGTATGTGTGGTGTATGTTGTATGTGTGTATTTGTTGCAGGGGGTGTAGGAATCACAACTGCTGGAAATACATGTTTCCTCAGGAAATTCCTGCTTTCTAGGTACTCTCATTGTGGAGGAAAATAAGACAGTGTGCACGGAGTTATGAGTGACGGCTATTATGACAACACTGGTATTCTCAAACCTGCCTGTAACTGAACTGAAACTGGAAATCCATGATCTCTAAGTAAAATACCTTGTTCATTAAATACACTTTTGCTCAGAGGTCATCTTTACTGATTACCACCTACTACTAATGCATTTTTATACACAGACTTAGAGTTATAATTCATATTTATTCTACCCATATCCCTTTTATAGGACCACAAATCTGAGTGAGGATTTCTGGACTTCAGGAGGAGTCACACGCCCAGAGAAGAGATTTGGCAAGGCAGACACGGGGTAGATGGGGCCCTTCCTGCTGAGAACGCAGGTGCAAACTGGAATGTAGGTCCTTCACAGGACACTGAGTAACATGTGGGCAGTCGGAAGGGATGACCTTGACAGTTCCTCCCCACTTAGGAATCTACTAATCAAAACTTTGATCTCATATTGCTATTCAAAAAACAATCAAAAACCTGAAAATATAAAAGTCATCTGCCTACTTGAAGAACCACAAAATATGTATTTTACCTTAGCATAAGTTAACAAATATAATGGAATAAAGATGATGGAAGTAAAATTTGCCCAAATAGTAAGAAATCTGTAATAAAACACAGTGATAGTGACAACTACTCTAATATCATTGACTGGAAAAATGAGTCAAGCCAATTAATAAGTACATTTTATAGGGAAGTCCAATGACAAATGGTTTCTGCTTCAACTCATATTTTATATTAAGTAATTTAAAGGAAACATTAAATCATCCTTTGCAATAATAAAATATTTAGGCAGCATAGAAATTTTAATTATAATCGATATGTATTAATTTACTGCTCTCAATCACAAATGTCTCTTTGAGGCATACCTGCTGTGAGGCATTAGTAACTTTGCTCTGCAGTACTTACATGGCATGCAGTCTTTATTGGTTATTTCCTCAAAATCTGCTACTATTGTTGATGCTCTTCAGTTAGAGCTGATAGTAATCTCTGAAGCACAAACACTTGTTCTATTTCCACTGTGATAAATGAAACCTTTCCCTGATCCAGCTGAAACATTTATCACACTCAGGGTAAATAAGAAGGAAGGCATCATCAACTATGTTTAAACACAGAATATCATGAATGTTCAACAAGACTGTGACAGAAGCAGCTAAAAAGCCTTTCCAGTTGCTTAAGGATGGCTGTGTTTTTCTCCTCCCCTTTGCAGAATTTTTATATGTATAATTTTCAGCACAGTATTTTTTCCCACAACACTGATGTTTGGCCTTGACCCACATGCTACAAAGAAAAAAAAATTTGACTTTGTGAATACAACTTTAAGTCCACAAAATGACACCATGTTTTAAAAATAATTTAAAAAATCCAAAACAGCATTTTGTTCTGCGTAGTCTCCTTCAAAGAAAGCTTGTCTGTACAAGTCCATCAGCGCATATTTCCCCTCATTCTCTGAGACGATGTGGCAGTTGAGTAATCACACGGGCTGCTCTAAAAATGTACGTGTCTAGTTAATTTAGGCAGTTTATTTTGATAGCATTCACCTCTTTTTGATTATAGCAGGTGTTTCAAGGATAAATTTGCTGAAAATTGTATTTTGTTTAAACAACAGCAGCAGGTACATTTATGGCCTTACTATATTAAAAAGCATTTATTGCCTGGCAGCAATAGATAAAATTACAGACATTTATGGCAGTAATTGGAGCTATTACTCCTGCATGAAGCCTCATGGAGACCAACTTATTGCCCTCTGTATTTACATTTGTTACTGGTAATTGTAAAAGTTGATTTGGTGACTTATTTTTAAAAAATTGTATTGTATTTCTCAATGAAAGGTCTGTCTACCAGAAAATCTATAAGAATTAAAAATGTAGTCTCTCCATTATCCATATAGCAAAATCTCATTTTAATGACTAATATATACATAAAATGCATTCCTGTATCCTAGCCCACAGAATACACTATACCTTTTTGTTCATGGATACAAGAATCCTATCAATATAAACTAAATTTAACAAATGGAGTACAAACCTTAAGAAATGTTCTTTATTCCCAAACTATAACAATTTATAAATCACTACAGGTCAGGAATATTAAGAAAGCTAAATTTTATGAACACTCTTCTTACACTGCATCCAAATATAGCAATGGCAGAAGGTCGAAGCAGATTACTCTTTCCACTGCTCTGGAATGAGAAAAATACCCTCTGTTGCTTCCAGATACAGATGTGTCTACAGTAGTAAAAAGAGAAGGCCTACCACTGTACATTTCTGCAGGATTTGGCTTCCAATTTGAAGAGACTTAGATCTAACACAGCAATTTTGCGGGCCCTCCAGGTCCATTTCAATGGAATCCCATCTGCTGATTAATGAAGGCCTCCCTCCTCTCTCCTAGGTTTCCGCTCTCAAAGTGACTTGAGCCCAAAGGCTCAAGGATACTGCAATGACTCTTCCCAAAAGGTTTCTTCCTGTGAATCACCCTAAGGTACCACCTGTATGTTTTATTTATGTTAAAACAAAATCCAATTGCTTGGAGTTGAAATTTAAAGTTTAAAGTTCTTTTTACAACTGTGCCCTGAGAAAGGCAGACACTGAAGAACAGGTAAGGATGTACAAAAATAAAAAGCAGTTTAGTGAATCAAAGGCTTGAAATAATTAGAAACACATGCTGTAGTACTTCCAAAGCCTTA
>VMDR010019117.1:0-18591 GCA_007922815.1 Macrotus californicus
CAAGCATGCCACAAAATATGGTCTTGTAAATGTAAATGCCAATAAAATAGTATCTCATTGTTCATTATTGAAATTAGTGATGCATAATAATGCATGTCATTACTGGTAGTGAAAACCATTGGAGAAAACGTTGTTGCATTTTAATGAATGACTTAAATGCCTGAGCCTGTCAAGTATGCTAGAGGAATAATGATCTGAGAAAAATTAATTCTGGCATTTGGTAATTACTAGTAGAAAAATTGTAAATTTCTCTAAAAGAACATTTTGTCTAAAACATTTTAAGCTATTTCAAATGCCAGCACCACAAATTACATATATAGAAAATATTTTACTACATAATCATAGACTACTCTGGGTCAAGGAAATATTTTGTAAGACTTAAAAAGCATCCTTATTCAAGTAATAATAGCACTAGTAAGAACTATATTTTATATCAGAGGTGCATATTCATAACCATGACAGGAATTACTTTTGCTGTATATCATTTAATAAATCTCTGTACTAAGAAATGAATTAAAACTTTATTGACATTTTCAGTGAAGTTATGATGCCAGTAAAATGGCAATTTAAATATGTACTCATCACAGATTTTTTAACGAGATTTGGTATTACCTAATGCATGTGGAAAAATCTTGCCTTTCTTACAGTGTTGACATTTACACTAACTGTGGAAAGTCAACAGTGGGCAAAACTGCTGGTACCTCAGCAGGAATCGAGGCAGGACCCCCAAACACAACCGGGCTCATTGTGACTTCCACTGGCACACACGTCTACCAAAGAGAGAAAAAGAAAAAAAAAAAAAGCAGTGTCCTAAATAAAGTTTTAATAAAGCAGTAAAATTTGTTAATTTTATTACCTCTTGATCCTTGAGCATACGTGCTTTAATGACAAACTGAGAAGGAAGCAGAAAGCACTTCTGTCCCATCTGGGAAAGTGCACTGGTCGTCATGAGAGAAAGCTCTGTGTAATTGAGTTGCGAGTAGAACTCGTCACGTTTATCACAGAACACACTTTTTCCTTGAAATAACAGCCAACAAAACCCACTATGGTTGTTCAGGATTTGGCATTTGAAGAATGAACACAATTTTGAGAAAGGCCAAAGTTGGAGAACTCACACTTCTCGATTTCAACACTTACTACAGAGTGACAGTCACCAAGGTACTGGCATAAGATGGGGACATGGATCAGAAAATGGAGCTTAGAAACTAGAGGCAGCCCACACAATTACGGTCATTTGACTATTGACAAGTGTGCCCCGGAGAAAGAGGAATCTTGTCAAATGATGGTGCTGGGAGAACTGGGTATGCACATACAAAAGAACGAATTTGGAATCCTGCCTCATGTCGCACGCAAAAATTAGCTTTACATGGTTCAGAAGCTTAAATGTAAAAGCTAACACTGACACAGACTTAGAATAAAATATAGCAGAAAATCTTTGTGACCATAGTGTAGAAAAAGTTTCTTAGATATGACACCAAAAGCAAAATCTACCAAAAAAAGATAAATTGGGCTTTATTATAATTATAAATGTTTGTACTTTAAAGGCTACCAGCAAAAAAAATGAAAAGACAACTTACAGACTAGGAGAAAATATCTGTAAATCGTATAGCTTATAAGTGTCTGGTATCCAGAACATATAAAGAACTCTTAAAAGTAAACAATAAAAAGATATATATCCCAATTTTTAAAATGGGGAAAGCTTCTGATTAGGCATATCTCGAAAGAAGAAATCTAAATAGCCAATAATGCCCATGAGGGAAGTGCAGACCAAAGCCACAATAGGATCTCACACCATATGTACTAGAATGGCCGCAATAAAAAGGGAGTAACCACAACCATTGGCAAGGAAATAGAGAAACTGAACCCTAACACAGTGCTTTCAGGACTAGACTGTAACAGCACAAACACTGTGGAAACAGGCAATTCTTCAAAATTTTAAACATGGAAATACTATATGATTCAGCATTCCGTTTTTAGTTGTATATCCAAGAAAATTATACCCACACAAAAATATGTACATGAATGTTGAAAGCAGCATTATTCATAAGAACCCAAAGTGAAAACAACCAAATGTCCAGCAACTATGGATAAATAAACAAAACCTGGTATATTTATACATAAAATATTATTCAGCCTTATAAAATAAAGTACCACATACATGCCGCACCACAGATGAGTGCTGAAAACATTACACTACGTGAAGAAGACACAAAAGACCACATATTATATGATTTCGTTTATATAAAATATTCATAATAGACCCACAGAGACAGAAAGAAGGTTGGTGGCTTTGTAAGACCCGAGGGCTATGCTGAAATGGGGCGTGGCTGCTCCTGAGCGTGGGGTCTCTTTGGGGCCGATGAAGGTTCTCAACTGTATTGCAGTGGGGTGCTCACTTCCTTGCATATGCTGCAAACTAGTGAATTTTAGAATTTAAATTGGTGACTTTTATAATATGTGAATAATAGCTCCATAAATTGCCTTTTATAAAAAATAGGTATTTGGCAGACATTTTCTCAAAAATGAATGAAGTGAGCCGGTCACTTCAAGGAAAACATCTAACAGAATTTGTTGCCAATGATATAATGCAAACTTTCACTCAAAAATTAAAATTAAGAAAATTTTTACTTGCTACCATGTGCTTAACAGCTTCTCAGTGTTCAATTTTTGTAAGGAGAATTGAGGGGATGTTAATAAATGTGTTCTTTAATATTTATGAAATGTGTCAATACCACACAACTTATGGGCTAACATTTTTCAAACGACCAATGCATGATGTTACGGAATTATGCATGCACAGGTAATAAATCCACTTAAGTTCAAAAGAAGCCAATAGATTCAAAAGTAATAGAATAAGAAAAGTTTTTCAATTTAATTTATTGGGGTTACAATGGTTAATAAAACTATACAAGTTTCAGGTATGCAATTCTACATTATCTGTATATTGTATTGTGTGTTATTGATAGAGTATTAAACACTTACTAAAAGATATGGCTTCGAATCCACATAGCAAATAATCTTTAAGAAACTATCGCTTATTGAGTTTTAGAATAGTTTAAAGAGGAATTATCTGAAAAGGCAATTAACGTACTCCTATTTAAATTCCATCATGTGTGAGGCTGAATTTCTTTTCTGTAATTCAACCAAAAAAAGCATATTAGAATTGGTTGGTTGGTTGGCTGCATACCAGAGAAAAGAATCTAACTGGCACAATTTTTCTCACCAACAATTTTGTTGTAGGAAATCATATTCATCATTCGAAGTATGTTATTTATGTGAATGGGTTTAATATTACTATTTTAAAATGAATCAGCAAATATCTCAAATTATTATCAGCTTAATTTCTAATATGGTAAATATTCATCGGTATAACAAACCTAAACCAAAGCTCTTTGAGATACTCAGTAATTTGTAAAAAGAGATAAAGGGTCCCTGAAACTAAAATGTTTGAAAACCGCTGCTGTAATCCCTCTCTTCACTTTCATGAGGGGGAACGTCACTCCAGGTATTGTTCCCAGGGTTTAATATACAGGTGGTTTGCTAGAGAAACAGATCAAATGGCGGCATATCTGGAAGAATAGAGTTTTCTTTTAAGTTTTTAAGTTTGGCTTTTATGAAAGAAAGTATCTTTACCGATAATGAATAATAAGAATAGAAAAAACTTCCTTTCCTGTTGGCAGACAGCTGGACACACAGGTGTAAAAACCTAGCTTAGGAGGCCAGAAAAAAGGTAGAGAAAAGAATTATTATGGAGTCATTTCAAAAAGAATCTCATTACAGAGATAGTTCCAAAAGAATTTTGATAGTATGTCAGTAGAAATTATGAACTGACTAGATGTGGGAAAGAGATAGATTCCAGTATCTGAGAAAACCTTTTGTACCATTGACAAATACCTTGTAAAGAGGAGTGACTTTTTCATAACCGTGAGTTTCAATTTGGAAGAAATCTAATTCAAAATGGAACCATCACTCACAAAGGTAGGGATAGATAATAGGTGAGCTATTTGGACTGACAGGCTTTACATACATAAATGTATAAACTTTTGTTACAAAACAACAGATTTATTAAAAATTTACTATTTAATAGGCAGGAGCTGAGAGGAAAATGAGCTACATACAATGACAAAAGCAAAAAGTCCTAGTGTGGTACTGCAAATAAGATCAGGTGAGTTGATATAAAACTTTTGGAAAATTTCAGAAAATATTCCACTGATATTTGAGTCCTTTGTATTTCAGGAGGAAGAGACTAAATCTGTTTCTTTACATTGAGAATTGGGCTATTGTTGAAGCTAATTGGGTGTTTGCCAAGGTGTGAAGTGGGCAACTTAATCTTTTTGTAACCTAATCTTGGAAGTACCATCTCATCACTTTAATTATATTCTGTTTGTCAACTGAAGTCACAAAGTCCAGCCCATACATTTGTGTCACCCAAGGGCACAAATATTATGATCGTTAGGAACATCTTAGAACTTGCCTACCACAGCATTCAATTCTAGGTTCAGATCATTATAAGCAGTTTTGTGTATGTGTGTGTGTTTATCTACGTTAGAATTACTAAAAATGATAAAAGGCCGAGGAAGGTTTTCAGATTAACGGAGACTAGTGAGACATGACC
This sequence comes from Macrotus californicus, assembly GCA_007922815.1. Classification (NCBI taxonomy): domain Eukaryota; kingdom Metazoa; phylum Chordata; class Mammalia; order Chiroptera; family Phyllostomidae; genus Macrotus; species Macrotus californicus. Next base: position 4,616 of record VMDR010019117.1, read on the forward strand.
AGTTTAATGAAATATATGAGCTTGGATTAGATTCTGTACCAAACGGAAAAAAGTACCCATGGAAAAAAAGATATAATTAGTCAGTTGACCCAAGTGGAATATGGATTGAAGATTAGGTACGTATTACGTATTATGTCAATGTCAAGTTTTCTGAGGTTAGTAACTGTTCTGTGGTTACGTCAGAGAATGTCCTTGTTGTTTGCAAATATACATTGAAATATTTGGGATGAAGAGGCATGCTGTGTATAACTTTCACTCGGATGGTTCAACAATACTCTATGCTCATATGTGCATATACACATGTAGACATATATGACAGAGAGAGAGTACATATGATAAAGCAAATGAAGCAAAATTTTTTAAAAGTAGTGATTCTAGGTAAATGGTATATGGAATTCTTTGTGTTAACATGCAGCTTTTTGGCAAACTAGAAATTACTTTCAAATAAAAAATTAAAAAATAGTATAGTCAAGGTTACATGGAGAGTTATAAATAGCCCAGAGAAGGAATTATTCTTTTATAATTTACAGTATTTTAATAAAAAACACATAGTAAAAGTAGTTAAATATATTGAGTGTCTTTTTTGTACCAGGTACTGTACAAAGTGCTGTATTCTATCATTCAATTCAAATGTAACCACTTTTTGTGAAGGGAGAATTATCATTATCTTACAGCTTATTTCATAAATGAGGGAACAAGCTTAAAGAAGTGAAGTGACTTATTGGAGATGATAAGGTTTGTAAGTAGCCCGGCTTAGATTCAAACCTAGAAAGAGCTGACTCTAACAAATCAGAACATTGTTATATAGTAAGTAAATAGCAAATGGTATTCAAACCTAAATATTTACATATTATCAGTTCGTTAGAGATCAGCTACTATCAGTAGTTAAAAGTAAATTAGAAGGTAGTTCATGTGATTTTGGTGGATAAAAATGACATTTCCTTAGAAATATTTTTAATCAGCATTTTGGTAATTTAAATATAATTGATAGTTCAGTATAATTTTATATCTTTGAGCAACATCTTTAAAATTCTCTACTGTATAATTTTGAAAGCATTTGATTTTAGCCATTGTGAAAAAGTCAGCATAAATAATCAACTCAAAGACTGGTGTCCAAAGCAGAAAACAAAGAATTCACTCAGATGCTGAAAAGAGCAGATTCTCTTGAAATCCATGCTCTGCCATTTTTCCTACGTAACTTTAGAAATTCTTTAAGTTCAGGACTAAAGAAAATAAGCCATTCCAGCCCGGTGCTGCAGCGAGCTTAGAAATGGGAACACAGTGGCTGGCAGGAGGCAGGAAGCCACACGCTCTCCCTGGTTGTGGGACTGCCTTTACCACGGAATAGCATTCAGGATGACCTGCTGTTGATCCTGCCATGGGCTGAGTTTCAAGTTTTTTTCTTGACATTCTGCCCCAAAGTCCACTTTTCAGTGAAGTAGAAAGAGATGAATGTAGATCAAGAAGCCCTGCTGTGAGAGAAAATAAGCTTCTTTTTCTAACAGTCCCTCTTGGAGAGCAACTTACTTGCTGAGCTTGTTCTCCCTTCAGTTAAAGAATATGGCCTTTTGCTTATGCATCAAAAGCAATTATGACAGCTGCCTCTGAAAATCTCTTCAGCACCTACAAATTATCTTGCTTTGCTGAGCACTTGCTGTGTGCCTGACATGTGCTAATCAATTACACAAGTAGTACTTCAAGTAAGTGGGTTTTAAACACAATGTCACTGATGTTTGCTTAACGGTTCATTCATATTTTTTCTTTGTGAAAAGAGCCAGGAAGGACGAAAAGTTAAATCAGCCATAAACCATAGTCTGAGGACGATCACATCTGTTAAGTAGTAGACTTAACATATATACGTTAATAGTTAAAATACACAGAAAAATGTACTAAGTGTCATACGGAAGGTTTATGGCATTTCATGAGCATGAGAGATATTAATTGATATGAATGAGATAAGACCTTCTAGAGGTGTGAAGATTGAGTTGCGCTATTTCAATATCAGATATAATTGAATAAATGAGCAAAATGTCATTCTTATTTTTAAAAATTATAAGGAAAATTTGGTTGCTGGAACACTGGAGACAGGTTTGAAAACAGCAAATATTTCACTTTGAATGAAGTACTGATTACATGAAAAAAGTTTGAGGCTAGTTCATGGAATTTCTTGAATGGCAGCATAAGATATTTTAGTGATCCATTTCGGGAAGAGCAGAGCTACATAAAACCTGGAGGAGGAAAATGGCCATGGCAGTACTTGAGAACTGGAATGTTCAATATATTGATAGAAGCAACCAGCACAGGTAGTTGTTTGAGTTTACATTAAAAATAATCCAAATTAAATAAAATAAGAAATCCAACTCATTTGCCTTAGCCACGTTTCAAATGCTCAATAGTGCAGAGTACCTAGTAGCTTCCATATTGGATGAGTGAGTTGTAGAATGTTTCTATCATCAGGGAATGCTCCATCAAATAGAGCTGCTATAAAAGATTGATTTGGTAATGCATTACAAATGGATGGGATGGGAAGGAAATTAGAAATGGGAAGTTGATTTGAACGATTAGGGTTAGAAGCCCTGAGGAGCTGTATTAGGGAAGAGAATTTAATTTATAAAATGCACAATATGGATTGCCTTGTATTTTTCTGGTTTCCTACAGATATTCATGATAAGGAGCATTTGTATACTCCAGGGACACCAGGCAGAATTTAGATTCCTTATACTCCTCAGGAGAAATTTTCTTTGGCATGCCTGAGGCATGAGAAGAGGGAGAAGATTAAATGACTCACAGATTATGAATATCTAGAGATCCTAACTTCCACATGGAAACTGGGGGAATTCAAGCAGATGGGCTTCCTGAGATTCATCTCATGTGGGGATTATGGGTAACAACCATCTGGCTTCCAACTTGTTTTGAATATCAAGGGAGTTCCAAAATCATTCTGCTGCTCTGTAAAGTCTGTTTATACACAGAAACACGATTAAGAATTTACACTTTTGATTTTCTTTTCTACTTTTATTTTTGTCTTTGAGCTTTTCTGCAATCTTTACTATCTCGAATGGAAAACTGTCTCATTTTACATGTAAGGAAAGAGGCCCAAATTAAGTGATTTGGCCAAAATCACACAGCTAGCCAGTTGCAAAGCTAAAGCAGTAACTGGTATTCTGGGTTCTTTCCTGCATCCTGGTGTTTTCAGATAACTTAGAATTTTGACTATACTCTAATTGGCTTTTCATGTACTCAAAAATTAGCAGTAACCATGGCTCTGCAACTTAACAGTGGTCTACATATTGTCACACAATATATATTTTATTTAGTATTTGCTTGAAATTCGAAGCATCAGGACTTAAATTTCACCAACTGCTAAATGGGTCCATAGGACAAAAAGGTCTATAGACCCATGTTCTAGGTAGACATGACTACCACCACTGACTTCCTCAGAGCCCCCACAACACTTGAGACCCCTATGTTTTTCTGCCCATCATCCTCCACTAGACGGATGCTCCTTCAGGGCAGGGTTCAGGTTGTACTTTGTGGCCAGTACTTATCCCGGTTCTCAGCACACAGTAGAAGAGTTAATGAATAGTGTACAAAGGATATATGTGTATAGAGGTAATTTGGAAACTCTGCTTATGTCTACCCTTGTTAATCTCACTTCCAACCTTTTCCAGTGCACAGACTGCCGGAGACAGAGGAAAATCAGGCTTGACTTTCTTCTAGCACACTTCGGCCAGCAGTTCTGAACTGCACAGTGCAGCAGTGGGAGGACACTTGGGAGAATCCATCCATCCTTTCATCCCACAGAAGTTTACCAAAGCAGTGTTTTTCAGCATTCCTGGGCTCTTTTAATACAAAGCTAATTTTTTCAAAGTCCGCTTAACTGACTCTTTTTTCCCCTTGGGAATCAAAGGTGGCTTACTAAGGGTTCACAAAAATGAGTCTGAGAGACTATAACGATCCTTGGGAGTCCTAGAACCTGTCTGCCCCTGTGTGGGAGAGGGAGGCTGGCTGTGCTCTCTGCAGATGGATGGTTCTGTTCTTCTTGTACTGGCCAGAAGATGACTCAGGAAACATAACTTAGCTCTACTATTACTATTTGAATCCCGAAAGGGCAGGTAGAGACCTCATCAATTTGAATCAGAGGATTTGAAATTTAAAATGTTTCCTATGAACAGTAAAATCCAGATCAAAGCAAAGCAAGGTAAAAGTTATTTGCTATATTTCTGTTAAGCATCACGTGACAATGACTAATTTAGCAGCACCACTTGGCCTCTTGCTTCAACCTGGCAAAGGGTTAATGGGTATTGCTGATTCCCTGATGACCCAAAGCACAGTGATCCAGATACAAAGAGACAATGTCCCCCTTTGTTTTAGGCACTGCCATGTCATCGCCACCTCTGACCTCCCTCCCCCAACACAATCAGATTTCTGGCCACACCTCAGTAATTAGATGCATATGTTATGAGACACTAGGGCTCCTCATGCTCCTTTTCCACATTGTGTCTATTTGTTTTTGTTGCTCATGTTATGATAAGGAATTGGGATGCAGGCATTTCATGTTTTAGGACAGGCATTATGTGTTTTAGGACAGGCCTTTTGTGGCAATCACCGCTCTCTATATAAAGCTTGTCCTCAAACATATGCTCTTCTCCATCATATTCCCAACAGATGACATAAAATAGCTCATATGATAGAATACTTATTCTCCATGAGTGGTTTTTTAAACACCTCATGAAAAACATATATCTACCCACCTCAAAGCTGTCAAGTTTGGTACCACAGCCTTAAAGCTGCCATTTTTCTCCTATGAGGCATATTCTTTTTTGAATCACTATGTTCTAGACAATTCTAAGTCCCACGTTACTAACATTCATGTTAACACTCTTCAATGCAGGGTGTGACACTGTGTCATCACCAAAGGAAAAGGGGAAGTGACTGTTAGAGCCATAGTTAGGGTTCTGTGCATTTAACACAATTCTATTTCTATTGGATAAATTTGTGGACAGTCAATAATTGCTTCAACCTTTATAATATGTTTTATGCAAAGAACAGTATCACACATTGGCAAATTGTATTCAAGAGTAATAAAATCCCTAAATACATGTGAGTATGGGTGCAGAGTCAGACAACCAAATATCTTCTAGTTTTTTATTTGATTTGTAATGAGTCCAAAGCCACATGTTATGTCAATTGCCTTGAGATGAATTTTACATACAAAAGCCCTGACTGATTTTCAGTGAATTATATGTGCAATTTTGCTATAATACAACATATGTATTCCTGAAAATCACTACAGTATGCAAAATTTCACAATAAAAACCACAGGACCTGAAGGGAAAATGGGTTAGGGACACAAAGCTCACAAATCTCACCAGAGACATATATATAACATATAGGAATGATTAAAATAGAAACAATTTTGTTTATTTTAAATGGTTAAGGAATTCATAAGTAGCATAATAAATGTGACATGACTTTGAAAATGGTCTGAAGTTTGCTTGCGGGCATTGCAGGGGCCCCAGCTTTTGAGAGTTTGTGAAGTGGTTTAAAGAGTGTTACCTGAATTTGGAAAGAAAGTTGTAGTACCAGGTGTGGATAGGTGGGGCTCAGCACCGAGAGGACTGAGGAAGCTGGTAGGTATTTGATGTGTGTGCATGTGCAAATTTTCTATATTTCCACATAGCTTGCTTCAGCTGTGTAGAGTTACCTGTACTTATCTAATGAATCTTCCAGGAGAAGCTGAATGTAAACCAACATAAAATTTAAAATTTGCCTTATGCTCAAATATATTATTGTCTTGGAATAAACTTGTGTTTTCAAAGCAAGTGTTGTAGCAGAACTGACTGGACTGAAGTCATTAACATTCCCTGGGAGTTCTCTGATAGCATCTCTCCCCAGGTCCCCGGGGACAAACAATAAAGCCTGTCTGGGAGGCAGAGGGAATTTCACACTCTGGGCCAATGGGTTACAGACTCTTCGCTTGCTAAACTAGACTTGGAGCATTTCTTCCCCATTTGTCAGGCAGACAAGTACGCTCAGCAGCTGAACTGGTCGGATACTAGAGTCCATTTTAGTTCTCTTGGGCACAATATTTCACAGATTTCAAAGGTAGACCTTGGAAGATATGTTTCGCTAAATGGAAATGGAAGCATTAAAAATCTCCTGAAAAAGTTTTGAAAAGGCCCTCAACTCCCAGTGGGTGTTCATGGCAGATAAGATCAATACCTTTCAGTGTTAAGACATATTTTTGTTTTTTTAGCTGGGAGATTGAGTGAGACCTCAGATTGTTTGAGGCAGGTCTGAAGCCAGCTCAATGCCTACACAGTCAATTCCTCAAGTCTGCAAACCCCTTGCTCCTGTCTGAGCTGGATTTTCTATCGCTGGCCACATGTACACTGTGTACACAGAGCTCTCGTCTGGTAAAATAAGTCAAAAGAGGCTTCAAATGGAGACAAACCCCCTAGTGGCTCAGCCCCGTGTTTCTGATGGATTCACCTACAGTTCCTCTACAGTGAGCATTCACTCTCCTGATGGTTCAAACAAGCAAACTTCAACAGGCAATTTTCACCAGTGTTTATGATCAATAACCACATTTTCTGAGTTATGTGGGCAGGCTTTTAGGGGAATAGGGTGTCTTCCATGCCCTCTCTTACTTTCCCAAAGCCACTCCTCATAGTGGCACTCAAGGCTGACCCTAAATTGGCACCTCACTAGATCTCTAGCCCAGAACATTCCCAATCCACTTGATTTCTGCCAAACTTGTTAATCCCCAGCAAAGAGCCTTTGCTTCCCAGCCTCCGCACTTTTCCTCTTTCTATCCCTCTACCTAACATGCCTCTCTACTCTGTTCGTTCCCTCTTTTCCTTGTTGAGTATCTACAGAAACAAAGCACATTGATGCCCCCTCAGAGACTTGTCCCTGACTCCTGTCTCTCTAATTGGCACTTAGCCCCTTCCAACAACCTCCAAGAGTCCTGGTCTGAGCCTGGAGGAGAGTGTTCTGTGGTGTCATGGACATTGGGGCCCCAGCTGGAGCCTATGCTGAGCTGGCTCTAGGTTCACAGTGGTCCAGGCACATCTGATGAGCCAAGAGGCCTGGGGAGGGGTCATATGGCCATTTGCAAGACTTGATGGTACATATGGGCCCTCTCAGCTTACACATCTCTAAAAGGTGAATGGGAAATAATAATGCCTACTTCATATAAGTATTGTGAGATTAAATGACATAATATATTTACGACATAATTTTCTAATGTCACTGTATACAGAATAATACCACGTAGTGATTCACATTTTTTCTTGCATCTGCTTCTTACTTAATTTTAAACACTTAATGAAAGTAAACTATACATATACAAAAACATATACAGATATTATTTCACTCAAAAAATGTTTACAAACTGATCTTACCTGTAGAATCAGCACTCAGATCAAGAGTCAACACAATGGCAAAACCCTGTCAGCTAAATGCCTCATTCATGGTTCCTTCCATCACTCTCCCTAAAAAGGATAACATAATTATTATCCTTCATTCTAATAATATAGTTTGGTGGGGTTTTTTTTACTTTAGTTAAGTGGGATCATTAAGTATATACTTGTTCATGTCCAGCTTTTTTTTGTAGGGGACTGAACCTTATATTTTGAAGTTTCATCTATGTCATTGCATGTGGTAGTGAATTTTTTTTTAAGATTCTACCTATTTATTTTGAGAGAGAGGGGAAGGGAGGGAGAAAGAGAGGGAGAGAAACATCAATGAGAGAGAGAAATATCAGTCAGTTGTTTCTCACATGCACCCTGACTGGGGACAGAACCTGCAACCCAGACATGTGCCCTGACCAGGGATTGAACCTGTGACCCTTTACTTTGTGGGATGATGTTCAACCAACTGAGCCACATTGGTTAGGGCAGGAAACAGCAACAGTAGTGGTTGATGGTGTGGGCCACATGCACAGACTCCAGAAAGAAACCTGAGGACAACAGTGATGGGGAAAGAAGTTGAGCTGCTTGGATGATCTTGCAGTGGCCACCTGTGGTTTCCCAAAGGATGGTATTTTAAAATGGTAGAAGGAACTACAGGCATAGCCTTGGATTGATCTGGCAGAGGGTGGAGGGGTTGGGCTCTGAGGTGGGAGCCTGTAATTCTTCCAAATTGTGTAGGTTTTGAATAAATGACCTCTTTGCTTTTTCACCAAAGCTCTGCCCCCAGAGTTTGCCTTTGGGTGGTGGGCAGCAGAACCCCAATTTCTGTTTGGTAACAGTTAGAGGAACCTAGAATGAAAAGTGTGAGTGTGTGAGAATGTGTGTATTAAGAAAGTGAAATAGAAGCACGTTTGTATGTGGGTAGAGGAGAGAAAAGAATGCTTGTTGATGGAAAGACTTGCTGGAGCAAAGTCTTTGAGAGACAACTAGGGTTGGGATCCAAGGTACAGATAGAGAGATCCAGGCTATCCCACTTGCAATGCTGGGAGCTTTCCCAGGGAACCCCTTCTGGTAAACATTGCTCTGACAGTTTTGCCAAAGAGGAAACTGAGACACAGAGAATTTAAGTAATTTGCAAACGTAACACAGCTGGTCAAGAGAAGAACTGGAATTTAAGTTGTATTCTACTCTTAATCCAGTACTCTTGTACCTTCTGACAGCTGGAGATTCATTAGAATGGTGATTTCAATGTGGTACTTAGTTTTGAACATATTAAATGGACAAAAAGTAAAGGAAATGTGCACAATTAGGTTGGTGTACTGCTAACTGATTATTTAGGGTTCAGTTTGTACATTGTCCATGTTCTTTATATTTTTCTTATTATGCTCTCTAACCCTTGGCCTCCAAAACACATTTGCCCTACATAACAGGAAAGAGGATGATTTGACAGAAGCGTGATATGAAATACACTTCTAAAAAAAAAAGATTGTGGAAAGAGATCATAATGATAGTTTTCCCCCTAAAATGGCATTTCAAAGCTTTATCAATAAATCATAAAAGATATATTTCAAAAATGGATTCTATTTTTATTATATATGAAGCTTTTTAAGTGTTGTAGAATTAAAAGAAATTATATAAAACAATATTCTTGCAGATAGATTTTAATAAGGGCAATGTTAGGACCTTCCTCCCTATGTGGACCACTGAGCTTTGTTGTGGTCCTTCTTCACGACTGGCTTTTAACCCTTGCCAACAATGTTTTCAGAGTTTGGTCATTGGTTGGGGGATCTCCAGGTGAGAGGATAGAAGAATCTGCATAAACTTAGACCTACAACTGTTAAAGAGGCCAAAGGGAGGACCCCTTGTTGCTTGAGTAGTAGTAGTTCCTTTCCTTATACAAAGGTAAGCATTATTTTTATCCTTCTAAAAATGCTTTCTAGCATACTGGACAAAGACCAGCAGAGCAGTGCATAACTGGCCTTATCTCTTGGAGGTAGATTAGGAAAGGACCAAGAGTGGCTGAGTATTATTTAATTAGTTAACTTAACCCATTTGACAAATTTAATGAGCTCCTCCTATATGCTACTTAGTTCTCTTTCACTGAAGAGGTGTCAATGCACAAAACTTTTTTTAAAAATTTCTGCTTCTTTGGAGGTTATTATATTCTAGTGGAGGCAGATAGAAAAAAAAAAGCAATAAAGATCATTGACAAGCTAACAATTGCTAAGGAGGAAAAATAAATTAGGGTAAGGGGAAATGAAAATGAGTGGAATTATATTAGTTATAAATCTTCTCTTTGATGCTAACACTCCGAATATGGACATCAATAGTCTCAAAGGAGAGAATAACTTCCAAGCCAGCAGAAAGAATTTTATTATGTTTTATGTATAATGTTTTCTGCTTTTAGTCTGAAGACAGTAAGACTGAATTCTGATGGCATGGTCATTGTGTGGGAATTGGATGAACTTAACTGTCACCCTTTGAAATCCTTGTTTCTGACAGGTCACATATTTCAAAATCTCTTGTTAAAAGCATTTTGAGCATGTTCCTTTCTAGGGGAGATTTCATCTTTAATAATAACCAACTTAGAGAAAGTAGGACAGAGCAACTAGGATATTTTGAACACAACAAAGAAATAGATGCTTCATTGATAATTACTTGGCACTCTGTAAATTCAAACTATTTAAAAAGCATCAATCATATTTTTGAAATTTGAGTAAGGTCACAGACTAGCAATACCATCCTGTAAAACTCTGACAATAAAACTAAGGAAGTTGGAAACTAGTGACATTTTACAGGGCAGTACAAGGAGGAAAGAAGATCAAGTCATTGTTTTTCTAATTCCCCACACCACACACTTGTCAAAGGGAAGCTCCAGGGGAGAGACTATTTTAGACTATTTCCACATTCCCAGAGCTGAACACAAGACTTAATATAAAGTGCATTTGTTTTCAGATACTAAAGTTCCAAAGAATCGCCCAGGACACTTATAGAAAATATATAATCTGAGGTCCATGTAGGGAGCATACTTATGCTAACTTATACCAACAAAATGTTTTTTATGAAATTCAGATTTAAATCTGGCAACCCTAATATATAATTAAATTAAGAATGAGTATCCCATACTTCTAAGGACAGATTCATAGCTACAAGATAAGCATTTACCTAGATGACAAGCTTCTGAGAGTTAATTCAGGTTTTATTATGGTTCTAAACAGACTAAATGCTCTTATTTGGCCCAGATGTAGGTTGTTTATTACCTTCTGTTCTGAGGCTGGAAATAACACTGGTTTCTCAGCTTAGAAGTGACTGTGATTAGTCATGTAGTGGGTCACAGTAGGGCAGCGTGACTAAATAAACACAATCCGTCCCTTTATTAAGAAACTTCTTAAATCAAATACCTGATGACATTATTGAAGCTTCATTTTTCACATATGAGGATCATGTCATGATAAAGGAAGGGAAAATCTAATTATTTTGGTTTGTGCGTGTTTGTGTTTCAATGGAAGGTGCCAACTATTAATTTAATTGGATGGAGATCAATGCTCCAACCATTTTTAGTTCTTAGCAATTCTCATATTGAAATGATCATAAAATGTTCTGAAAACTGGTTGATTATTTTTAATCCTCTAGTCTGTTCAGCTGTGTTTCATTTTATGACCATCTGATTGGTTTTTATTAATTCTGCTCTACCACCAGGAATCCCAAACAAACCAACTTTAAAAAGTTGTGTTTATCGTGGCAAGGAAAAGAAATACTTTAGGATCCCCATAGCATTAGAAAAAGACATTGTATTAGTTTTCTACTGCTGTGAAACAAGACATCACACATCTAGCAGCTTAAAATAACATTCATTTATTATCTCACATTCTCCGTGGGTCATGAGTACAGGCACAGCGTAAGCCCTCTGCTTCAGGGCTCACGGGGTGCAGTCAAGGTTTTAGTTGGGGCTGGGGTATCATCTGAGGTCCTCTTCTAGACTCACATGCTGGTTGGAAGAATTCATTTTATTGAGTCTGTAAATGTGAGGTGGCTTTCTTCTTTAAGTCTAGAAAACAGAGAGTGTCTGAATCTGACTTCTAGACCCTCTTTTAAAGGGCTCACCTGATGAAATCAGACCCAGCAGGACAATTTTCTTTTTTATTAACTTAAAGTTCACTGATTAAGGACCTCATTTACATCTGCAAAATCTCCTTACCTCGCCATAGTAATGTAATACTATCACGGGAGTGACCTCCCATCACCACATTCTAATGGTTGGAAGCAAGTCTTCACTACACTCATGGGGAGGAGACTGCACAGGGCTTGGGTCATTGGAGGTTACCGGAAAAACCTGCCTGCAATTTAGCTTATAAAATTAGCACACAGATCTCAGCCAATTTTGGAAAGAAGTAAAATAAAAAGATAATTAAACTGAGATATAAATATGTATTTGGAGATCTAGTGAGTGAAAAGGAAAAGAAGATCAAAAGAAATAAAGAAGGGAGACCCAATATTATGGTTCTAATGAAAAAAATTATCAGGAAAAATTAAGAGGTGATAGTGTTTAATAAATTGATGACAAGTACAACCTAAAATTCATGTAGAATTATTTACATACATGTGAAATGATTTGCTCACTTCTATGTGGAATGATTTGCTCACTTCTATGTGGAATCTTAGAAGAAAAAAAAGGAAGAAAAAACAAGCTCATAGATATAAAGAAGAGATTGGAGATAGAGAGTGGAGGGAGGGCAAAATGGGTAAAGGGGGCCCAAAGGTACAAGCTTCCAGGTAAAAATAATGTCATGGTGATATAATATACGGTGTATTAACTACAGTTTATAATACCATATTGCATATTGAAAAGTTGCTAAGAGTAGATCTTAAAGTTCTAATCACAAGAAAAAAATTCTGTAACTATGTATGGTGACAAATGTTAACTTGACTTATTGTGGTGATCATTTTGAAATTTGTACAAATATCAAGTCATTATGTTATATACCTGACACTAATGTAATGTAATTATATCTCAATTAAAAAATATTTACAATAATACTTGTATATAAACCCCCACAGTGTCCCAGAATCTAAGAAAAGTTTGTTACATATACAGACTGAGAATTGAGTGAAAACATGAACTTGGAACTATGGGTAATTATGACTTCTTAGAAATATTGTGTGTACTGTGGGTTTTCCCCCATATATGAGATCAGGATTTGAGTCCCCTTCTTTTTTCTTCTTCTTAAGATATAAGAGGATAGTGAGTGCGGTTCAGCCTACTAACTTGGGGATGGAGAAGGTGCCAAGGAGGAAGGCGGAATGGGCGGAATTGGTCCTTGAACCCCTCTTCTCAAACAGAGCACAAAGGGCCAGTACAGGTGACCCAGGTAGAGAAAGACAAGGTGATGGTGTTGATGGACGGGTCTCTGAAGCTGGTGACTCCAGAGGGAGCCCCAGTCCGGGGTCTTCAAACCCCGGAGATCCCCATGACCGAAGCCGTGGAGGCTGTGGCTATGGTCGGGGGACGGCTCCAGGCCTTCTGGAAGCATGGAGTGCAGGTGTGGGCTCTAGGCTCTGACCAGCTGCTTCAGGAGTTGAGAGACCCCACCCTCACCTTCCGTCTGCTTGGCTCCCCCAGGCCTGTGGTGGTGGAGACACGCGCAGGAGATGACCCTACTGCTCCCAGCAACCTCTATATCCAGGAATAAGTCCCTGGAGAGGGGTGTTAGGAACCATTCCCTGCACATCCCTTCCCGATGGACCTACATTAGTGATCTGACATGCCCCTTTCTCTCAATAAACATGACTTCAGCCACAAAAAAAAAAAAAAGAAAAGAGATATAAGAGAAGAAACTGGAAGTTTGGGGAACATTTAAAAATTTGATTTGTGGGTTATATATGTTTCTGTCAGAGAGAAAAATAATTAGAAATTCTTACAATACATTGGCAAACCTGCATTAAGATGGGCCAGCACAATATGGTTCATTATGAAAAGAGGGCGAGAAAGTAAACTTAGGGTCATGAAACAAGCAAACACAAGCATTTGGAAAGAACTTGGAACGTTTCCACTCATGGTGGCAAGTGGTTGCCGTCATGTCGCCTTCTCGGCCCAGCAACACAGTTCCAGGTGGTACTTACATCAGCAAAGTGTTGCCCTTCGGACATGACAGTTCATTAGATTTTCAAATTGCACTTTTTTTGATAAAATCACCTCAGAGTTCAGGTACAAAAGAAATAACATACATACATGCAAATTTGACTCAGAGAGTAGAGGATGTGAAATATTAATTCTATTTACAACATTCAACACTCGCTGAATAAAATTACACAAAGTTAGCATAAGACTTCTTCTAATTGTGAGAGGATTGAAATCATACAATAATTGCTCAATCTGTCAAAATGAGAAAAATTTTGGCGTTTAGTTTGGTTCTCAGGTTGGCTGGGTGCCAGGGAAATGACTAAGAGAAATAAGGAGAAGCACCATGTGGAAAGATCACGGGATTTGAAGCCAAAAGTTCTTTCTTCTAATCCCATGGGTCTGACTTGAGTGGCATTGAATGAGTTATTTTTGTTGTT
>VMDR010019118.1:0-18581 GCA_007922815.1 Macrotus californicus
GTTCTTTCTGGTGTACTTCATGTTTTATTTTATTCTCATTGTAATCCTAGTAAGGTGGTAAGATTTGATACAGTTGTACCCATTTTAAATATTTAACATTTCAGACATGTAAAAATTGAATGATTAGCCAGCAGATGTTGAAGGCAGTCCTGTAATCCAGTTTTTTCCCAACTATTTTTCCTTCCAAATTCATTCTATTTTTAAAAAAATATCTCAGAGGGACGAGCAAAGAACATTCTCGCTACCCCATGCTTACATATGGTATTTATTGTCGTAGAGCTATAAGAATCACCAAATTAATGAACACAAAAGTTGTCTTAGAACAGACCGAGTCATATTTTGAATGTCATAAAAGAACAGTCTATAAACTAGTTGTGATACACACACCACATTCTAAACTACGCTCTTAAACGGTAGCTTAGGAAACCCACATCCTGGTTTGGGTTCCTCATTCTAAGAGTTTGGTTTTTCTGTTAAGTTAATGAAAAAAAACAACCTCGCAAGACTCAGATTCTATCTCTTAATTTGACAATGGTCTCTCAAAGGCCTAGGAGATCTTATGATAAATTCCAAGTGATATTTTACCTAAGCAAACAATAGAACTCAGAGACTTGAACCATGAATACATTCACATTTAATTCCTGTTATTCTCCAAGTCCTCAACCCCTTCTCTCCATTTCCCTCCCAGAAAGCCCCAAATTCAGGCCAAACAATAATGAAGAAAAATGTTGTCGACTATGTGTCATAATCACATCTGTCTTCAAAACCACAGGGCTCTATTCCCCAGATATCAGATCCAGCCTTGAGTCATCCTCACTTACGAAGCTGATCTGTTCAGACGAAATACCATTTTATTGTTGAAGCTCAGTGTTTCCATCTCTTCCTGTCTTCTTTACAAAATAAATAAACTGCAGCTCCTCTGCCCAGGCTGCAGCACACTGGTGCCGCTGGTCTCTCCTGCACATGGTTATAGCCTTTAAGCCTGCTGCTGCCAGCTCTCACATAGGCATACAAGCTACCCAACTTTTAAGGCTTTTACTTATTGGAGTTTATAAAGTACTTTGGAGAGGTTAGAAGGAGGAAACTGTGGGAGACTAGAAGAGAGAGAGGTTATTACAGATGAAGAAGGAGTGAAGTAATGCTTGATGGGTATGTGTTCAATTTTTTAATTATTAGAAATCTAAGAGGAAACAAAGTTCTTAACACCTTTTTGGAATATCAGACAAAATCATTGGTGCCACTATAATGTTTAAAAGAGGAAAATCTTTCAAAGGCAGGATCTGTAAGTTCTTTCCCTCAGCTAAGACTCTTAGTTGTTCTGGTAGGCCTCCAAAGGCAACAGATCATCGCTACCGCCGGCGTCCACGTCCAGCCCTACAGCTGAGCAAGAGAAGCATGTTACCCGTCTGACCTTTCTGGGGGCTGATCTAATGGAGCATTGTGTTCTTCAGAGCTGTCCAAATGTAAAGGGCATGTACATGAAAACACCAGTGCCATCACAATAAAAAGTGGCTGGCTGGATGTGTGTGTGTGTGTGTACCTGTTAAGTCCATACATATACAGAGATGCACAGATAAGCATATGTATGCATGTATGTCTCTATTTATCTATCTTCAATAAACCAACTTTAGGCAACGGCCTATGATCAGATCATATCTGGAGTATTGTATACAGCCCTGTGTCATACATTTTATGAGGGTTCTAAGCAATTTCAAATATATCCAGTAAAGGGATCTAGGCTAAGGAAAGATCTAGACACTACTGGGTAGAATGAACAGAAGAAAAAAGTAGGTGTTCTTGCCCTGAAGAAGTGAAGATAAAGTAAAAGCAGAGCTACTTTCAAATATTAAAGCAGTGTCACCTAGTGAGAGAAAAGACTGGCAATGTGTCGCTCGCGGGGCAGAGCTAGAACGGCTGGCAGGCATGACGTAAAGGAAGATTCATCCTCAGTGTTTGAGGGACTGTCTACCAACTTGCAAATATGCACCAAAGCATTCAGACTAGTCAGCTCGGCTCTCCCACTGGTGTCCAGTTCAGCTAACTGGGGAAGCTAGCCCATGTGGCAGCCTAAAAACACACACTGGATGTAGCCTCAGAAATCTAAACTCAGGCTATCTAATATAATTAAAATAATAATAATAATAATAATAAATAATGGCAGTTATATAGCATACTTACTCTGTGCCAGGTCTTGTACGATTACATTCTGTATCAGAAGATAACAGCCCTGGAGAGATCTGTAACTCCTGCTGTGAGGCAGAAAGTAGGAAAATCATTCCATTTTTCCACAACAAAACATAAGTGGAATGTCGGGTAATTCAATCAGGCAAAATAATGTATCTTAGTTCTTTTGTTATTTTAAAATAATCCTGTTCTTTAAACAAAGTGTGGTATATACGTACAATGAAATAATATTCTGATATTAAAGGCATGAAGTTCTGATACATGCTACAGTATGGATGAACTTTGAAAACAGAGACACTGAAATTAAGAACAAACTGACAGTAACCAGAGGGGAGGTGGGAGGGGATGATGAGGGGAAATGGAGGAAGGGTTTTAAGGAACATGTATAAAGGACACATGGACAAAACCAAAGGGGGGTAGGATCGAGGGTGGGAAGTGGGGATGGCTGGGGTGGGGAAGAATGGTGGAGGCTAAATGGAGACAACTGTACTTGAACAACAATACAAAAAAAGTAAAAAAAAAAAGAAAATATTATGCTAAGTGGAATAAGCCAGCTATAAAAGGACAAATATTGTGAGATTCCACCTATGAAATACCTAGACTAGGCAGATTAATAGACACAAAGTATAGATTACTGATAACCAGGAGCTGGTGAGGCAGGAGAATGGGGAGTTATTACTTAATGGGTAGAGAATTTCTATTAGGTGGCTATCGTATTAGCCCAATTTGACAAGAGTTCCACTTGGCCCTTCCTGGTTATGCTCCTCCCCAAGAAGTGAGTGATAGAAGGGACTGAAGGGTCTAAAATTGCCCTTTCTCTTTGCTTCTCATGTGGTGGGAGCAGGCTCAATATAGTGAGTAGCGTAACCATGAAAAACAGTCTGAGTCAACTTAAAGGTATTTGGAATCAGTCATAAAAAGGAATAGAGAGGCATGTAAGAAGTTGACAACAGTTGACTTTGATACCAGCAAGTGCAGGCATGAAAAGAGGACTTGGTTGATGACCGAGCTCAGGTTGTGAGAGTGAAAAATAGAATATTGAGTGTAGTATTGTGCCCATGTGGTCACCTTGGATGACATATTTCTTTCTGGAGATTTGGGAGAGAGAGGGATTTTTCAAGAATGAGGAAAGAATATTTATATTCTGGTGGAAGATGGGAACTTCCAGGTCTGGGTACAGCTTAATCTTTTAGGGACAGGCCTTGATTGTGCATAGCTGTGTTGGAATTAATAATTGATTTGAAGAAGATAGTCATGCAGAACTACTAATGCAATAATCTGTCCCCCCAAAAAACTGTATAACTTCTAAATTTTCACTTATTTTCATGTATTTCTGCTTTTCCTTAAATTCTGCCGTCATTCTAAGGAGGTAAAGTTCACCCTTCCTTTTTCCAAACCACGGAACTGAATCAAATCAGGGACCCCTAAGTTTGGCTGAATTGAAGCTCCAGTAGATTTGGAAATGAAAGAATGAATCATCTGTTCTCATGTTGCTGATTCTTGTGTGTATGTGTGTGTGTGTGTGTGTGTGTGTGTGTGTGTGTGCAAAAGCCCTTCATTTACTCTGTCTTGGCAATAACTCAATTGAGTCTGAAAAGTTGTACCTTAACTTTCCCTTTGGAAATATTTGCAACAACGAAGAGGAGAATTTATTCTCCTGAAGTCAGATGGCTGCCCTGATGTTTCAGCACAGTAATGCATTAGTGAGCCACTGAGAAGCTGCCACGGGAATCGGCTCCTGTGGGAGGGGAGTGAGAAAAAGCTGCACCTTCTCATTCCTTGGCTTCTTACTGAATCTAAGAGGAAAGAGTACAGTTCTTCCAAAGCACATGGCTAGCCCTGGATAATGATAAGAGTGCTATAAAAATACCATAGAAAATATAGAAATGGAAGGAACAACATTTAAGCTAGTGAATGCTGAGTGCTTACTCCATTCCAGGCATTTCCCATGCATTTATATTCTAAGATCCATTAAACCCATTACTAAACATTTGAGGTTCAGAGAAGTAAGCCACTTGTCAAAGGACACAGAGCCGAGAGGACAGGACTTAATCTGGTCTAATGGCAAAGGTCCTCAGTGAGGTGATGCTTGCCTTTCCCCTCTTAGTCCCAGTTTTCTCAAACCCTTGGGTGCTTGACATTCTCACCCTGTTAGGGCTTCTCCTAGTATTGCCTGCCTGGGTCTCCTCTGTCCCCATAGACCTGATGGTCCCCACCTGACCTGTTTGTTTTCCCTTGTTCCTGAAATCTGACTTGCCCTGTCCTTATTTCCTCACTCGATTCTCATTTTCCCCAACTGGTATGAAGAGATTAATATGCCACTCACTCATCACAGCAATATTTGCTCATTGAGAGAGGTCATCTATGGACAGTATTTCCCTGATCCAAAGGAATGACTCTCTAATATGAAAAAAATCAGATACCAAGACAGGCTGATTGAGAAGTAATGTTTGTACATCCGAATGTGCATGTTTCTGCACGTTTGATGAGGGCTTGCTGCTAGGGAAAGATTTTCATAGTATCCTGCTAACATGCCTCATAAACTAATATTTTTCAGTCTTTTTTCATTATGGCTCCCCTGAGAACAGTTTTTTCCTAATTACTCCTTCCTAGGACATAATGTTATCTGTTTATGTACTAATGTAATCTGTACTTTATGCATAAAAAGAGTAAGAACCAATCTTGCCCCATTGTGGATGATACGCTAACATACCAATGTTGAGAGACAGGAGAGCCTAGTATTAGGAGCAAAACTCTCTGAGTTAAAATCCAGGCTCCATTACTTCCTGGCTGTGTGACTTGAGCAAGTTATTTAACCCCTCTGTGCTCCAGTTCTCCCCCGTATAAAATGGGCATAGTAGTAGTTTGTATTTCAAAGGTTTGCTAGGTGTGTGAAATGCGCATAAGGCACTTAGAAAAGGTCTGGAGGTGGAGTTGGAGATACGGGTTAGATATTACACTTCACGTCATGGTGCACATAGGCAGTGCTGTCGTTTGCACACTGGAGGGAAAGGGGGTGGAAGCGATTTTGGGTTGGCTCTATGGGGTGTGCTGGGAAAAAGGCTTTGTATTGCACAGTTACTATGAGAAAATATAAATAGGAAAACAATTGTAAATTTCTATATAACTTTCTTTTTTAATTTAATCTTTATTGTATTTTTCCATTACCATTTAGTCCCCTTATTGACCCCAGCAATCACCACACTGTTGTCCATGAGTCCTTCTTTGTTTCTGCGTCTTCCCTCCACCCCTAACCCCTCTCCCCTTTAGCTGTCATCTTCTCTCCCTCTGTGAGTCTGTCTCCGTTTTTCTTGTTAGTTCCGTTTAGTCATTAGATTCCATATATGATGAAATCATATGGTATTTATCTTTCTCTGACTGGCTTATTTCACTTAGCATAATGTTCCCCAGGTCCATCCATGCTGTGGCAAAGGGTAAAATTTTCTTTTTTTATGACCAAGTAGTAAATTTATATATAACTTTCAAAGAAAATAATTTCAAAAGATGTAATAATGAGAAACTTGCACTTATTTATCATCGTTAAAAGAAATCTTTGCACAAATGGAATGTGGCAGATGGCTCAGGGGAGGTGTTTCAGGGCCTTACATACCAAATCACAGTTCTGAATTTAAGAAGGTCATAGCAAGAGTCACTCAAATTGTGCCTAAAGATTATTGTAACCATTGTAACTTTTTTGAATGGTTGTTTTTAAAAAGGTTGACTAAATGGTAATAAAAAATACAATAAAATTATTAAGTAAAAATTAATTCTATAAGAAAAAAAGAGGTTGACTATTTTAGCACTAGGAAGGTTTGTAACCCCTCCTATCTCCTGGCTAACTTGTCGTTCATGTGTAGCATGCAGCGTGGCCACATCTCAGTAGCTGGGAAGCTCTGATATGGCCCATCACCTCCCCCGTTTGGTGTAAACCTGGCCCAGGACAAATATGAGGGGAATTTTTAGAAGAGAAGTTCTTTTACGGGAGAATTTCACTGGATTGTCTTAGTCTAAAAAAGAAGACCCAAGGGAGGCCTCTTGGGTTGAGGAACTATGTCAGGCCTCATTCAGTAAAACCCTCACCTGCTTCACAAATGGGAGGGCACGGAGGCAGCTGGAGCACCTACGGCTCAGAACAGGAGCGGAGAGACAGCAACCCAGGGCCTATTTCCAGGGAATGCTGATGGCCAGGCTCTGACACCTGTGGCTGAGCCAGTTCCTGGAATGCAGGCCAAGTGCAGGGTTACCATGTGCTCGTGTGCTGTCTTCTTTCCCCCTAGCTGAGCAGGGTGCCACTGGTAGATTTCGGAAAATACAGAATTACCGTAAATTTCCTCTTGCCTCTGTTTGAATAATTCTATGCTTTTTATTATTGTTTCCCAGCAGTGAACTCAGAGAAGAACTGCATGTTCTAGCCAAGCCTAATGATTGTTTTATAAATATTTATAAATCAGATACCGTCTTCCTTTCTTTCTCCTCTTGCCCTGGCTATACATTATTTGGAGGCCCGTTCTTCCCTTCCTTGCAGCTCCTTTGACGTTTTGCTGGGCTGGGAGGGCATTTGGATTTTGACATTTTTCTTTGATTTGCTTGCCTGTACTTTGGGAGTCTTTTGTTGAGAAGCTTCATTCTGAAGTATTTAAAGGTGGCCTCCTGGGGCTGCCTCTTTGTTCACATGTGCCAAAACCAAACTGAAGCCTCTTAGTGGAGATTTATATTCTTTTGCAGGAGAGAGAAACCATTTACTAAATTCATTTATCAACAGAGAAAACTTCACTCTGATTGGGACAATGTCTTTTGCCTATCCTAAAAAACATCAGGAATGAAGGGGAAGGGGAAAAGAAAATATCTCTAGAAAAATGGCAAAAACTCCTGTCAGTGACCAGTTCTATAGGTCGGTCTGTTTCTGGAAAGACTGCATTCATATTCTGGCAGCAGACAGCACTCATCTGTGGGGCTTGGAGACTATCCCTAGAGGCCCTGGCTTTCAGAAAGTGGTGTCAGACTAATTAGATTAAGCTAACTGTGCCCAAACTGTTATACTGGATAGGTATTATTTTTTATTCTATGCATAGCATCACTATAGAAGCTAATAGCTAAATACATGCAAGGTTCCTGTCTGGTACCAATAGGTCTACCTGACCTTCACTGACTGTAATGGGACTGTGTCACTTCAGAGAGAACAGTGAGACTGACAGGCCCTTCAGAGTGGGCTCTGCCTGGATCAGAACAGGCTTTCCTAGTTTCCAGGTGTGCCCAGAGCCAAGATTATTAAATCAAGATCTTCCAGGAAGCTAACCTTGATGACAGAGGAAGCAGTGCGAACACTGCTTCATGGGAGAGCTCTCAGGGAGCTGGAGTCCATGATCTCAGTAATCGGAACCCCGACCACGGAGAACAGCAACCACCATGGAGCTGTATGTCACGTTTCTCCTTTGTACTGTGACAGGCTAACACAAAGCACTTCCTCACCTTCTCTCATTTACCAATGAATGGTATTGGGGAAACATTTGTGCATTTAAAAATGTCTGGGACAGCCTGTGGGTCAGCTGATTGTACTCTCAACCCTCTGAGAGGTGAGGAAGCTGAGGCTTACTAACTGAGGGACTAAATAACTTGCCCAAGATCAAGGAGTGGTGCAGCTGAGACCTTGGGGTGCAGTAGACAGAGCTCTTTTCTTGCTTCCATTTTGTCCTGATAAAGAAGATAAAGAAGACAAAGAAAATACCTGATAAAGAGGAACATGTAGAAGTATTTTCTGATTTCTTCAATGACCCTGTAAAATCTTCTCTATGTAGAATTCTTTGCTCTTTAAAATACTTCCGGTACGGACCCGGGTAGGAATTAGTCCCAAGAATACGTGTATACTTTGGAGAAAGGGACCTATTTCTCTTTTCATGCTGTCTAAATGGAGTCTCCATGAAACCGAGACCTGGATCTTACAGAGCTGCCCCAGGTGCCAGTTTGGGGCAGAAAATCACATCTGCGACGTGCAAGTTTCTGTCTGAGTGAAAGTGGAGGGAAAGAATCATGGTGTGTTGTACACCAGACCAGGTGGAAGTCTGGTTGTGAGCAAGCTACCAACCTACACAGCACACACCCGGCAGAGCGCCAAAGTGCAGCCCTCCCTGGCCTCTGTGGGAAGGCACAGGAAAGGGGGCCTGGGACTTAAACTTACCAATTTTTAAAATCAAAGTAAATCAGAACAATGAAGGCTTTTACCAAACTATGACCAGCAGACCACTTCCACGTAGTATGGCATACAACAGTGGTTTTCACATTTTTACATTTCCAAGCTGTAGGACCCTTTTTAAAAATGAAGTTTCATGTAGATATTCACTCTTCTAAAGAGTGTGAATTGGAGATTCTCGGATTGTACCTGTAGCTGCAGACGAGGGGCCAGGAGCCCAGCTGGCCAACTGCTGCTCCGAAGGCCGCAAATGCCCCCCCAGAGCCCCTGAGGATCTGTACATTCTCTTCTGCTATATTTGGGTGGACTCTAAATTTACCTCAACTTTGAATACATTTTACTAGCAAAGAAAATTTTCTGTTTAAACAAATTAATATGTTGTCCTAATGATCGCCTAATTTAAATTGTTAAATTTCAAATAATTAAAGTTTGGCTCACTCTATGTATTTCAAATATCATGGGACTTAAAAAGAAAACTTTTCAAACATACACAAAATAGATAGACTGTATAATGAACCTCTATGTATTAATCACCAAGGTCCAAGAATAATCAACATTTTGCCAATCTTTAATCTATCTTATCTCCCTTTTCTTCCCTTGGAGTATTTTTTTAAAAATCTCAGACTTCATATCATTTCACCCATAAACACTTCAATATGTACTGCTAACAATGGGACTTTTTAAAAAACAAGAACACACGCCATTATCACAAAATAAAATCATGGTCACTCTTTAATGTATCCATAGGATTTCAACCTGTGACTACTGACACACTTATTTCAGGTGATGGGACAAGCTCCCACAAAATCCATAACAGTAGGAACCCCATGCTCCTGGGCTGTAAATTTCTCAAGGGTCTTAATGTTTGTATTTCCCAGAGAGTTGAGGACACAGCCTTGCTCCTAGTGGGAAAAGAATGAAGATGGTTGATAAATATTAGTTGTCATCATACCAAACATGAAATGCTGCTCAGGAGCAGTCTACAATCTTATCATGGAGAAAGACAAAGCTATTCTAACAACTCAGGAACCTCATGATATGGTGCCTCTAGTGCATGCCATGGCTGTGAATTCAGCAGGGTTCCAGAGAAGAGCAGATCCATGTAGCCCTGCAGAGTTTCTCTGTCCACAAGGTATGTGATGAAGATAAAGCCTGGGCAGGGCCTGGAAAAATGGGAAGGAGAGCAAAAGACACCTGGAATTGGACTCAATAATATGAATAAGAACACAGAAATCTGAAAAAATATGGTATGTTCAGGGAAGTTAGGAGGCCAACCAGGCTAGGGAGTGGTGGAACAGGAGATCTTATAAGGAGAGTGAAGTATGAGAATGTTGAAGACCTTGACAGTCTATTGGGAATATGATCCAGGTGGCATGATGATAAACTATTTGAGAGCAGATTGTGTCTTTCATGGCATCCTTCCAAGTAGAATACCTTCGATGTAGCAAGCATTAACACCTCAAACAACCAGATGCTTATATATGGAACCCCATTGAATGGAGTGAACCACGAGTTCATTCATCTCAGCAGACTCATTGGTCAATATAACTAGTCTATTGATTATTACAGACAAGAGACCCTTAAGGGGGTAAGTCAGAGGATGGGCTTATTTTCATGGAACTTAGTAATGAAAGGAAAGATCGGAAATGTGGATGTTTGGGGACAGAGGCTACCAAAACATAGGTCTCTATGTGAGGATGAAGGACAGAAAAGTTGGGGGATGGGATGACTTGGGAAACAGGAGCCTAAGGCCATCGGGTTTCTGTGGCAGCAAGGAGGAGGGACAAAAGATTAGTAAAGGACAATAAAACGCTCTCACTTGAGTAGGAAGTAGTCTGGTTTTAAAGAGGGTTTTGGGTTTAATGATTGGCCCCGATATTAACGTCAGTAATCTAGACTAGTGCCACTTACAGGATGGTTCCTGAGCTGGTACAAGTCATTGAATTATTTGTTTCTGGTCAGCAATGAGATAGTATTAAAATTATGAGTAAGGTAGATGGCATGGCTGGGCACCCAAGTAAGTGGTTATTTTCTAGTAATTAATTTTATTCTATTTTACAAAAGTAATAGTTTAAAAAGTGTTGTGGAAAAAATAGTGGTTCACCACACATGGCTTCACAACCTAGATTATTCCTGAAAAATGCTCTGAGGATTATGTCTTCTCTCACAACCAGCTTTTTATTCTGCATTTAAAAAAAGTGGCTATTTCTTTGTTGGAGAACCAGGTGCCTTGCATTTATAGGATGTCATATTAGAAAATTATGCACTTCATTTCTAGAAGCCATACCTAGCATGGGGAGATGCTTATACTTGGAGAGGCACAAGAGAATTGGCAAAGACTAAGGCTGTCCATCTCGTCTCCATTGGGCATTTATTCTCACTGAGCAGACTAGCAAGAGAAATTATTGGCCCTGTTTGAATGATTTTCTCTTACTTTTTCTTTTTCTTTCATTTTCCTTCTCTCTCTCTTTGTCCTGAGCACATACATTTGATAATTTACAACTATATGACGTGACCCTATCATACAGGTGACCACTCTGTTGATACACACAATTTTATTCTCTTCTAATATTTTCTCTTCTGATATGCTGCCCCTATCTGAAAAGTGAGGTAGGCAGGAACTCTATTATTATCCCATTTTACAGGTGAAGAAACTGAGGATGCAGAGAGGATTTGTGATGTACCCTATTACGCATCTAAAATTCACCTTCTGACTACCTGCTGAATGTTCTTCACTTTTGACCATGGTAGGAGGCAGCCGAGCAGAGTCACAGAGCTACCCAAGTGTATTAAAAAGTTTAAATGAGGCAGCACATGCAAAGGGCCAGCATGGAAGGTGGTCGAAAGTAAATGCTCAGTAAATGTTACTTTCCTTTCCTTAATAAATGCCAAAAGGTAGCATGAAGTGAAGGAGAGAGGTTATGATTTGAGTAAAATATTGACTGGGCTCTTTAAAATCAAGAATTTCAGAGTTGGCATTGTACAAATCATTAAAGTCAACCTTTCCCAAAGTGTTCTCCAACCCATGTTAATTATGTCCCAATCCCTGTCACTTACTCGTTGCCTGAACGCCTTCAACTAACTGTTTAATCTCTCTGATCCCCAGGTTTGGGTTTTTTTTTTTCAATCCTAAAAAGGGTTGATAGAATTTACTTTTCAGAGAGACTGTGAGCGTTAAAGACAATGTGCCTAGCATATAACAGGCACTTGATAGTTGGTACCCTTGCGTTATATCCACACAATTTTGCATTGACGTTGTCCAGCCTAAAACCTTCAAGTCAACCAATAGATGAAGCCAACCAGTAGGTTTTGAATATCACCTTAACTAGTTGTGTGTGGAATAAATCTACCACCCTTAACTAGCTATTTTTTAATTCAAAAGTCAGGCAATTAAATCCAAGTGTTAACAATATGCATCCATGTACACAAATATGTGTACAAAATGCTTTTGGGTATGCACTTAAAATATGTATCCTCCCCAAATTTCTCTTCTGTGGCACAATATTTGAGGCCTACAGGGCCTTAAATATTTTGTTATAGTCTGGCAGCCCCACGCCTCTGAGGCTGAATACACTGGAGGAAGATTAAGAGGGAAGACAGAACCATTTGACAGTATAATTACACACACAATTTTTAATGTTATTGTGTATATATCAAATATATTGTATCAAAATTTAAAGAGATAAATATTTTAAATTTAGAAAATGAGAATACTTTCTGCTGGTGGAAAAGAAAAGAAGAAATTTAATAATATGCCATTCAAACTTGCTTTAAATAATTGTTATTTCAGATCTACAAGATAAACAGTCCACACCGCAAAACCAGGGCATGGGCTATAATTTAATAAACACATGTCCCACAGGAGTGATGAAGAGTATGACCAGAGGCTGAAATTGGATGCATACATGATCTGGGGGTGTAACTTCATTTGTAAAATGAATCACAGTCTAAACTTGGACTCGGTTGACTTACTGAAATCATACTTTCGCACGAAATGTTGTTTTTCCTATAGGGGCACTTTCCCCAGTTTATTTTTAGTTGAGTTCTTTTGAACAAAGCACTCTTGTGTTCACTAGGGGCCAGCTAAGGATAATTTTTAGGATCTTTCTCTCTGTATTGGACTCTCTTTGACCCACCTTCAAAGCCTCTCTAACCTCACTGATTCCAACTCTCTGGAATCTCCTTCTCAACTCCCTTCAAATTAACTACAGAAAATAAACATCATGGGAGTTTTCAAAACTTATGTCCAAGGACTTTGTAATCACTCTTTAACCCCAAGCAAGGGGCCATATAGTTTGGCAGGAAAATTACAGGAACGGGCTAATAGGAAAGTAGGATTCCAAGTGCAGCACTGTCATTAACGGTCTGAGGACCTTGGGCAAGTCACTTCATTGGTCTTGGCCTCAGTTTTTTTAATCCATGCAGAGTGGAATGAACCAGGGAATGAATCTTAAACCAAGGGATTCGGATAGAGCATTCTATGATGCAAAATTTCTGTCTTCATTCAGTCGGTGAAATTCATACAGCAAATTCTTTCTCCAGTTCCACTGCTTAACTATATGATCATAGACAAATTCATTAGTCTTTTACACAGATTCCATATCTATATAAGAAGCAAAATAATAGTATTTTCCTGAAAAGGGTTACTGTAATGATTAGATAAGGTTACCTAAAGAACTCAGCACATTGGCTGCCATAGAATAGATATTCAATAAGCATTATTATATGATTTTCAAGAAACAAGGTTTTGATTGATTTTGATGAGAAGGCAATAGATGCTGGTAGTTAATCAGAAGACATTATTTCCAAAAATTGTATTTCTCATATCACCTTTTTTTTCTGAGTCTCACACAGCTTATTCCTCCTAAAGGGAAACCAAGCAAATAACAGTCTACTACAGCAAAGTGCCATCAGGTATTATTGCCACTCCACCTTCTGGGGACATACTTTATGTGTTGTTTCTAGCTAAGAACCATCTACCTTCCTACTTTTGTCTTTCTCAGTCCTAGATTCAAAGGATGAGTTCCTTGAGATACCATTTTAGATTGAACTTGGGAGCTAAATTAAACTGATGTGTATTCTAGCATAATGATTTCAGCTATAGGTTCTGGGTTAGACTCTCGTCTCTGCTGACATTTACGTATGGGTAACCTTGGGCAAGTTACCTCATCCTTCTCTTCCTCATTCTCTCCATCTGTAAGGGAAAATAAAAAGAGTACATATTTCATAAGGTTGATGTGAAAAATAAGTGTTATTCCTTAGCACAATGCTGAGTCTGAAAAACTTATTCTTTTTGTTTAATCAAAAGTTTACCTATGTTATTTTACACCCCCAGAAAATTTTCTTTAAGAGCTTTTTCTTTAAAAGTGTACTGATATCATCTTCCTGGATACTTCACCATAAAGGAAACTTCTTAGGGATGTTTGAATGTTGACAATACTTCTTCCTTGACTGACAATAATTTAAGTCTTTATTTTCCAGTTAGAGGGAGGTTAAAAGGCAGCGCTGCTAGAAACTGACCAGTTTTACATGTTTTTTTCAAAAGTTATAGTTATTCTTCAGTAAATATTAATTGAAGACAACAAAATTGTGTAAGGTGGCATGATAAAATTTCTCACAGATGCTCTAGAAATAGTTAAAGAACACAGGATTAGTCATTTTTTTCTCCAGAGTACTTTATTTGTCTTATTTATTTATTTTTTAGATTTTATTTTTAATATATTTTATTGATTATGCTATTAAAATTGTCCCATTTTTTTCTCCCCTTTAATCCCCTCCATCCTGCATCACCCTCCCACCAACATTCCCCGCCTTCTTAGTTCATGTCCATGGGTCATACACATAAGTTCTTTGGCTTCTCCATTTCCTATACTATTCTTAACCTCCCCCTGTTTGTTTTGTACTTACCATTTATACTTCTTATTCCCTCTACCTTTTCCCCCTTCCTCCCCTCTCCCCCTCCCTGCTGATAACCCTCCATGTGTTCCCCATTTCTGTGATTCTGTTCCTGTTCTCATTGTTTGCTTAGTTTGTTTTTGTTTTTTAGGTTTGTTTTGGTTTTTTAGGTTTGGTTGTTGATAGTTGTGAGTTTGTTGTCATTTTACTGTTCATATTTTTTATCTTTTTTTTCTTGGATAAATCCCTTTAATATTTCATATCATACAGTCTTAGTGATGATGAACTCCTTTAACTTGACCTTATCTTGGAAGCATTTTATCTGCCCTTCCATTCTAAATGATAGCTTTGCTGGATAGAATCATCTTGGATGTAGGTCCTTGCCTTTCATGACTTTGAATACTTCTTTCCAGCCCCTTCTTGCCTGCAAGGCTTCTTTTGAGAAATCAGCTAAGAGTCTTATGGGAACTCCTTTGTAGGTAACTGTCTCCTTTTCTCTTGCTGCTTTTAAGATTCTCTCCTTATCTTTAATCTTGGGTAACTTAATTATGATGTGTCTTGGTGTGTGTTTCCTTGAGCCCAACTTCTTGGGGACTCTCTGAGCTTCCTGGACTTTGCTGAAAGTCTGTTTCCTTTGCCAGGTTGGGAAGTTCTTCATTATGTTTTCAAATAAGTTTTCAATCTCTTGTTCTTCCTCTTTTCCTTCTCGCACCCCTATGATTTGGATGTTGGAATATTTAAAGTTATCCTGAAGGTTCCTTTTTTTGTTTAAAATTTTATCATTTTTATCTTTTTTTAAAGCTCAAAGCTTAACAAACTCAACTATTGTTGAAATTCAGAGACTTTCATTTTTTCTGGAGTGATTATTCTTGAAAGAAAATGAGTCTTCTAAGAGTAAGGCTATAAAAAATGGTGAAAAGTAGGCAAAAAATCATCAGAAAAACTTATTGAAACCCCCCAAAAAGATCAGAGACTAACTTTCTGGTCTGGCTATAGCAATGTTTTTATCATGAGTATAATGTCTGACCCTACTGTCCTCCTTCACCAAAGGTGTTCAAGTTTTTATTGCATTAATTTCAAATTTATATGTGCATAAAGAAATAACCTACTTTCTCTGGAACATGTTCCATTATAGATTATAAAATAACCCACTGAATCACTTTTTTTCAAGGATATTTTTGTTCTCTCACTTCCGTTCATTTAGGGTATCAAACCAAAGGTGATTCCTTGAAACAACACAGAGCTTTTTATTTTTCTTTTAATAAAACCACTCTTCTTTTTTATCACTTTCATTGACGATTTTATGAACGTGCTAAAGCATATGGAAGCCAACATTAGAACTCTCTACTCTCATAGCAGAATTATGTCCCTTCATCCTTCTCACTCTGCACGTCATGGAATGTCCCAGCCAGATTGTGAAATGTGGCCTTTGTGCACCCCTGAGGTTTTAAGTGTGGACTCCAGTGAGAAAAATACCAAACGATGATATGAAAATATAATAAAAACTTGATGAACTATTATGATAGCTTCTTCCGTGAACCTCACCTTGAAACTTTCAAGTGCCATTTAAGTCATCAATATATTCAGTTGTGTAATTCATTTAACAAATATTGATTGAGGGCTTTGCTATATGATAGGCATTATTATAGATGTGATATAACAATGAACAAATAAGTGACAAATCGGTCCCCATGAAGCTTTCATTGTAGAGGGAGATAAGTAAAATGCAGGGATTTTTTGAAGACGGTAGTTGGAATAGAGAAAGAAGAACCTACAGAGAAGGAGGTCCAATAGTGCTGGGTACAGCTGGGGATTGCTACTTCCAAGAGGATAAGCAAAGAAGGGCTGACAGAGAGAGTGATTTGAGTAAGGAGACCTAAAAGAGATGAAGGAGGTAGGAATGTGAACATCTGGAGGAACAGCTTTCCAGGAGAGCAACCAATGGATGCAAGTGCCCTGAGGTAGAAATGTGCTCAGCGTGTTCAAGGAACAGCACAGAGCCTTATATTTTGAAGGAATCCTTCAAGTCTCTGTTTTAAGATTAGACAGAAGGGAAAACTATTGAGTATTATAGGTGAAAAATGATGATGGTAGTAGTAGTGGAGATGATGAAAAGAACAAATGCATATAAATGTTGGTAACTTGTAATTTCTTTTGCCTCTGAAAGTAAGCATCCAAAGGAGGCAAATATGGTGCAACATCTGTTTCTAATAGAACTGATCATCTACTCTTTCTTAAAAAGAAACTTATCAGAGGCTTTTTAAAATACCTGCTTGCATTTCTGTATGAAATTTGACAATTTTCACACACACAAAAAATTATCCTGGGATTTTGATTGAGATACCAACATATGCCTGTTCATCAAACTGAAGAAAATTGATTTAGACATTAAGCCTTACCGTTTATGATCCTTATGTATTGATCCATTCATTTAGATGTCCTTTAATAGTTCTTAACAGTGTTGTATAGTTCTTGAACACTTTTGTTAGGTATACTCTTAGTTTTATTTTATGTCTATTTTAGTTTATTTTCTAATTGATTTTTTGCTAGTATATAGAAATCCAATTGGTTTGTATGTTAACCTTACATTTAGTGACTATGCTATATTGTCAGTTTATCTGAAGGTCCTTTCAGATTCTCTACATATGCAATCATGTCTTCTGGAAATAATTGCAGTTTTATTTTATTCAGAACAACTGAAAAAATGACAAGAAGAAAAAATGTACAAAATGTAACATGCCATAAAATAAGGGTACATTACTTTGTAGGAACGTACACACACAAGGCAGAAAGGCCTGTGAGAATCCTCTGAGAATACCTGCTGCTGGAGTAATTACTTTGCCGAACTAGAACAAATGGGCAATTTTTGGAAGATCTTTGGGCACTCAGCTATAACATACACCTTTCTCATATTCACAATCTCAAATATTAACATAATTGAGCTAACATATAGCTGTAATTTTCTTGCCCGTTTCAGGATTGATGATTATGTATAAGGAAGAGACAGATCCAGCTTATTACAGAAAATTCAAGAGGAAAAAACTACTTTGCAGCAACACAAAAGTTACCATTGGAATTGTTTGTTGTTTACAGTAAACATCCAAGTAAAGACATGCTTGTGTTGGATATTGGGGTTGATATTTCTAAGAAAGATTATGGTAGAATATTTTTAGAAATCATCAACTGATATGTATGTGTGTATGTATATACATACATATATTCATATATATATGAATGTTAAGATATTCCTCTGAATGAGTCAGACCATAGATATAAGAATATATGCATTCCCAACCCTCACCACTATACCACCTATCTGTCAATTCAAAGACTGCTGTATACATAATCTCTGCTAAAGGATTTGGTACTCAAAGAAAAAAATATGGTTAAGGCAAAGAAGGAAGCCAAGGTTTAAATTTAATATATTTCTAGTTTATTTTACAAAAATGCCTGTAGCCGAAATTGTGTTTGCATGAATTAGACGTAGTGATGTTTGTAAAAGGCATTCACATTTCGCTTGGGTGTGTCGTTTAGAAAGAAGCAACCTATTTCTCACTGTCCTGTGGCTGGTGGCCCTCAGCACCCTTAAATAGTCAACCATCAAATGAGTGATACTTGTGAGTCTTAATATTCAGCTTCATTTTCTTGAGATACAAGAGATAACACACACAAATCTACTGAATTACCAGCTTGTGGATTTTAAAGCCATTAGTCATGTCTATGATTATTATGATTACGATTATATGGCCTGGAACAATTTATTTAGAAAAGCTGTGACTCTGACCAAAAAAAAAAGCAATTTGTGAATTTACAAACAAGTGACACAGCAATGAGATCCAAGAATACACATATTCCCACCTCCACAATATCTGACCACCCCTCAATCTATCTTGATGCTGAAAATTAATATTTAATAAAATTCTACTTATTTGTAAAAAAAACTACAAGGGCATTAACATTTTAAAAATATTTTTAAATTTATTTTTAGAGAGAGAGGAAGGGAAGGAGAAAGAGAGGGAGAGAAACATCAATGTGAGAGAGAGAAATATCAGCAAGTTGCCTCTCCTATGCATCCTGACCTGGAACTGAACCCACAACCTAGGCACCTGTCCTTCCTGACCTGGAATAGAACCAGCGACCTTTCACTTTGTAGGACAGCACTCAACCAGCTGAGCCACAGTGGTCAGAGAAGACATTAAATTTTTAAAAGTAATTTTGCAACACATTCATGGGCTGAGGATTACATTGAAATTGTGCAGGCTCATTATATTTTTCGGAAAATCATGGACTCACTGTGAAGTCACGAGCTTTTCTA
>VMDR010019119.1:0-18590 GCA_007922815.1 Macrotus californicus
CTCCGCCCTGCACACCCCCTCCCACCTACATTCCCCCTCTTTAGTTCATGTCCATGGGTCATATATATAAGTTCTTCAGATTCTACATTTCCTATACTATTCTTAACCTCCCCCTGTCTGTCTTCTACCTATCATTTATGCTTCTTATTCCCTGTACCTTTTCCCCCTCTCTCCCCACCCATTCCCCTGATGATAACCCTCCGTGAGATATCCATTTCTGTGATTCTGTTCCTGTTCTAGTTTGCTTAGTTTTTGTTTTTGTTTTAGGTGTGGTTGTTAATAACTGTGAGTTTGTGGTCATTTTACTGTTCCTATTTTTTTATCTTTTTCTTAGAGAAGTCCCTTTAACATTTCGTATAATAAGGGCTTGGTAATGATGAACTTGAACTTGACCTTATCTGGGAAGCACTTCATCTGCCCTTCCATTCTAAATGATAGCTTTTCTGGATAGAGTAATTTTGGATGTAGGTCCTTGCCTTTCATGACTTGGAATACTTCTTGCCAGCCCCTTCTTGCCTGCAAGGTTTCTTTTGAGAAATCAGCTAACAGTCTGATGGCCACTCCTTTGTAGGTTACTGTCTCCTTTTCTCTTGCTGCTTTTAAGATTCTCTCTTTATCTTTCATCTTGGCTAATGTAATTATGATGTGCCTTGGTGTGTTCCTCCTTGGGTCCAACTTCTTTGGGACTCTCTGAGCTTCCCGGATTCCCTGCAAGTCTATTTCCTTTGCCAGATCGGGGAAGTTCTCCTTCATTATTTGTTCACATAAGTTTTCAATTTCTTGCTCTTCCTCTTCTCCTTCTGATACCCCTATGATTCGGATGTTGGAACGTTTAAAGACGTCCTGGAAGTTCCTAAGCCTCTTCTCATTTTTTTGAATTCTTGTTTCTTCATTCAGTTCTGGTTGAATGTTTCTTCCTTGTGTTCCACACCATTGATTTGAGTCCTGGTTTCCTTCCCGTCACTATTGGTTCCCTGTACATTTTCCTTTATTTCACTTAGCATAGCCTTTATTTGTTCATCTAATTTGCGACCAAATTCAACCAATTCTGTGAGCATCCTGATTACCAGTGTTTTGAACTGTGCATCTGATAGGTTGGCAATCTGTTCGTCACTTAGTTGTATTTTTTCTAGAGCCTTGATCTGGTCTTTCATTTGGGCCATTTTTTTTTTGTCTTGACGCACCTGTTACATAGTAAGGGGCGGAGCCTTAGGTGTTCACCAGGGCGGAACAACCATGTCGCTGAGTTGTGACGCTGTTTGGGGGGGAGGAGTCCAAGAGGGAACAATCCTGCTTGCTCCACTCTCTGCCAGTTTTCAGTCACTTCCCCTGCTACCCACAAATTGGGCCCTTGTGGTGCTGATTCCCGGGTGGGTGGGCTTGTACACGTTCTAGGACCCTCTGGGTCTCTCCATCGTGCTCTCCTGAGAGTCTGGGAGTTTCTCCCGCTGCCACTGCCCCATCCCCCACAGGTGTTTTCAGTCAGAGGTTTGAGGTTTTATTTCCCCGCTGGGACCCTGGGTTTCGTGGTCTGTCTCGCTCCCCAGTTGTTCCTCCCAGTTTATCCACACGTGGGTGTGGAACCGCCCGGTCCACCAGCTGCTACCTTGCCACGAGTCCTCTCCACCCGGCTGCCCGTCTCTGCCCCTCGTACCGGTCTGGGTGTGTTTCTTCTTTAACTCCTTGGTTGTCGGACTTCCATACAGTTTGATTTTCTGTCAGTTCTGGTTGTTTTTTGTTTTTAAATTTGTTGTTATCCTTCTTTTGGTTGTGCAAGGAAGCACAGTGTGTCTACCTACACCTCCATCTTAGCCGGAAATGTATTTTGGCTGTTTTTAAAATATTTTTTAACTATTGTTCAATTATAGTTCTCTGCATTTCCCCCCCCTAAATATTTTTTTAATTTATTGATTTTAGAGGATGGGGGGAGACAGAGGGAAACATCGGTTTGTTGTTCCACTTATTTATGCATTCATTGGTTGATTCTTGTATGTGCCCTGACCTAAGATCAAACCTACAACCTCGGCCTATTGAGATGACACTCTAACCAACTGAGCTACTCACCCAGGGCCATTTTAGCTATTTTTAAGTGTAAGGTTTCAGTGGCATTAAGTACATTAACCTCCATCCATCTCCAGATCTTTTTCATCATCCCAAACTGAAGCCCTGTACCCATTAAATAATCTCCCCATTTCTTTCTTTCCCTAGCCCCTAGTAACCACTGTTTTTGTTTCTATCTCTATGAATTTCACCATTTTAGGTACTTCATATAGTGGAATCTTACCATATTTATCCTTTTATGTCTCCTTATTTCAGTTAGCATAATGTCTCTAAGGTTATTCCATGTTTTAGCATGTATGAGAATTTCATTCCTTTTTTAATGCTGAATCATATTTGTATGTGTTTGTATGCATACACAAACACATCACATTTTGTTTATTCATTCTTCCATTGATGAATATTGCTATTGTTTCTGCATTTTTGCAGTTGTGAATAACACTGCTATGAACATTGGCTTCTTACTCTCTTTTGAAGACTCTGCTTTCAATTTTTATATGGATATAACCCAGAAGTGGAATTGCTGGATCACATGATAAGATATAAAGTACAACACAGTCAGTATATATATTGACTATATAGTCAATAATATTGTAATAACTATGTGTGGTGCCAGGTGGGTACTGAAAATATCAGGGGGAATACTTTATAAAGCATATAATTATCTAACCACTATGCTATACACCTGAAACTACTAAAAAATAATATTGAATATAAAAGAAAAGTCAAATGTTGTTATCTTCCTTTTGTAAGTGAATCAAGAGTCTTTGGGAGAAACAATCCATTTTTGCTTAAAATTTACATTTTTTCACATATTTTTTTCACAAGTTTTTTCTTAGTACTCTGTATTGAATCATAAGCTCCTAGACAATGAAGAGAATTCATGCCATATTATTTGCAAATTATTATGTCATTTACACTATGTTTAACTAGAATTTTTTGCTGGCTTTCTTCATATTGACTTACAATTAAGGGTTTATCTTTCTTTATCTTTAAAAAAAATCATTTGATGTTATTTTCTTGGTTATAGTGGCGCTCAGTATGTTACCCAACTAACAGAACTTTCTACAAAATACAGATATCCCACAATGTAAGGGGCTGGCATTTGGGTTAGTGAGACTCCATCCATGGAGCTATTGAAGGTAGGCAGTTATCTTTCAGAAATGCTGTAGAAAACATTCCTTCTCTTTTCCAGGTCCTGCAATTGAAAGCAGTGTGGCCACCATAGACTCTGAACTCAAGATGCCAGTTAGGATTTCAGATCATTTTGTGCAATTCATATTTAGAAATGCTTAATTAGCACCAATACTACATTTGAATTCTAAATGACAAGTTCTGGCTCTGCACTTATGGGGTCATATAAAGTGAAGATATTTTGAAGAACCTCCCTAAATCGCTTACCTTCATCATAGGAGGGAGTAACTTGCACAGTCAGGTGCAGAATAAGGCTTTTACCACCTCGTTTTGAATGCTGTATTAGGGTTCTCCAGGGAAAAATACCATATATGTAGTATATACTATGTAATATGTATTTAATGTGCATTCTATATAAAGAGAATTATGAGGGATTAACACACATGATTATGGAGGCTGACAAATGCCAAGATTTGCAGTCAGCAAACTGAATAGTGAGGAGAGCCAGTGGTCTTAAGTTCAAGTCTGAATGTTGGCTATCTTTTGATCCAGGAAGAGCCAGGAAAAACTGTTTTGAGTTCAGTCAGATAGAACTTCCCACTCACTCACTCTATTTTTCAGGCTTGCAACTGACTGGATGAGGCCCATCCACGTTAGGGAAGGCAAATCTGCTTTAGCCAGTCTGCTAATACAAACTTTAATGTCATTCTGAAGCACCCTCACCTACATACTCAAAATAATGTTTTAACCAAATATTTTGGCCTAATCAAGTTGACATACAAAATTAGCCGTCACAAGTAGTTACTCCCTAGGGGCAAGCTAAAGTGAGTAGGAATTCATGGATGATGTGGCTTCCTTGTTCATTGTTTGGGTCACTCTAAGACACTCAGCTGTTCTTCAAATACAACAGAAAGCATCTTAAAATCGGCTTCCCTATAATTGGCATAACAGATTGAACTATTTGGCTCATGTTTACTGTTTTCCCTTTTCTGTTTTTGTCTCTAGTGAACTATTTTATTATTGTTATTTTAACTAGTGGATTTCTGCATTGTAACTTTTTTTTAAAAGATTTTATTCTTAGAGAGAGGAAAGGAGGGAGGGAAGGAGAGAAACATCAATGTGTGGTTGCCTGTCAAGTGCTCCCTACTGGGGAGTTGGCCTGCAACCCAGGCAGGTGCCCTGACTGGGAATCAAGCGGGCGACCCTTTGGTTCACAGGCCAGTGCTCAGTCCACTGAGCCCCATCAGGCAGGGCCATTGTTACTGACTTTTCCAAAGAATTCTAGATATGAAGGTTGGAAGAGATCTCATGAAATATCTAGTGAAATTATTCCATTGTCCTATCATCCTTTCCCCAGACTTTCCTAAATATTTTATAAGTACACTGAGTTCAGCAAATTTCAAATAAGAAATACTCAAGATACCTAAATGGGAATAAATTGATCACTAAAACATGATTCTGTAAATATGGCAATTTTATTTTTTTAATTTAATTTTATTGATTATGCTATTACAGTTGTCCTAATTTTTTTCTTCCCTTTATCCTCCTCCGCTCTGTACCCTCCCATCCTCCAGCATCCCACCCCTCCTTAGTTCATGTCTATGGGCTGTACATATAAGTTCTTTGGCTTCTCTACTACCTATACTATTTTAACCTACCCCTGTCTTATTTTGTACCTACCAATTATGCTTCTTATTCCCTGTACCTTTCCCCCCTTCTCCCTGTCCCCCTCCCTGCTGATAACCCTCCATGTGATCTCCATTTCTCTGATTCTGTTCCTGTTCTAGTTATTTGCTTAGTTTTTTTTTTAGGTTCAGTTGTTGGTAGTTGTGAGTTTATTCATTTTACTGTTCATAGTTTTGATCTTTTTCTTGTATAAGTCCCTTTAACATTTCATCTAATAATGGCTCAGTGATGATGAATGCCTTTAGCTTTACCTTATCTGGGAAGCACTTTATCTGCCCTTTGATTCTAAGCGATAGCTTTGCTGGATATGGTAATCTAGGTTGTAGGTCCTTGCTTTTCATCATTTTGAATACTTCTTGGCAATGCCTTCTTGCCTGCAAAGTTTCTTTTGAGGAACCAGCTGGTAGTCTTATGGGAACTCCTTTGTAGGGAATTGTCTGCTTTTCTCTTGCTGTTTTTAAGATTCTCTCTTTATCTTTTAACCTTTGGCATTTTAATTATGATGTGATTGGTGTGGTCCTCTTTACATCCATCTTGTTTGGGACACTCTGTACTTGCTGGACTTGCATGTCTTACGTTCTTCACCAAATTAGGGAATTTTTCTTTCATTATTTTTTCAAATAGGTTTCCAATTTCTTACTCTTTCTCTTCTCCTTCTGGTACCCTTATGATACAAATGTTGGAACATTTGAAGTTGTCCTAGAGGCTCCTTATGCTATCCTCGATTTTTTGGATTCCTTTTTCTTCTTGCTACACTGATTGGATGTCTTTTTCTTCCTTATGTTCCAAATCATTGATTTGATTCTTGGCTTAATCCACTCTGCTGTTGATTCCCTTAAATTATTCTTTATTTCAGCTAGTATATCCCTCATTTCTCCCTGGGTCTTTTTTATGCTGTTGAAGTACCCACTGAGTTCCTTGAGCATCCTTATAACCTACATCTGATAGATTGCTTATCTCCATTTTGTTTAGTTCTTTTTCTGAAGTTTTGATCAGTTCTTTCATTTGGGCCATATTTCTTTGTCTCCTTTTTTGACAGCCTCCCTGTGTTTGTTTCCATGTATTAGATAGAGCTGCTTTGACTCTGTGTCTTGGTAGTGTGGCCTAATGCAGCACATGTCCTGTAGGGTCTAGTGGTACAGCCTCCCCTATCTTCCAACCTATGTACTGAAGGTGCTCCCTCCTTGTGGTCTGAGTACTCCCTCCTCTTGTAGATACATCTTGATTGCTGTCAGCAGGTTAATGGGAGGGATTTACCCAGGCCAATCAGCTGGTAGGACTGGCTGTAGCCCTTAGCCAGCAACAACCACCTTCCTCCGTGGCTTGTCTAGGTGGTTGGGTGGTGCTCCACCATGGTCTGTAACTGTCTGCTGGGTGCACAGGCTCTGGGGTTTCCCGGGTGGTGGAGGCCAGGGTCAGTTTTCACCTGTGTTCTGTCTTGGGCCCTTTGGTGTAAGCTATAAAGCAATGTGCAGATGGTTGCTGCTAGTGCTGGGCCTCGGGCCACTCCACAAGAGGTAGGGAGGTTGGGCACAGCTGTTGCTTATTGAGTGGATTTGGGAGGGTCTGAAGCCTGCGCCTAGCTCAGCCCTTCATATGGAAAAGCCACTGTTACCGAGGTGAGAGGGTTGCTTGGGTGGGCCATAAGTTGCATAGGGTGGACCCTTAGGTAATCGTCAGAGCAGGGCTCACAGTGTGAGCCAGATTGATGGAGATTCGGATACGGTCCTACGCCACTGTGGCTCTGTGTCTGGGAAGAAGCTGTCCCCCAGCTCCTGCCGTGATGGCCAGGCACTTCAGTTCTTCCCTGTGTGCCACTGGTGCCCTTCAAGTTGCTGCCCCGGTGCTGGATCCCAGAGGGAGTGAGTCTAAGTAAGTGCATGTGTGGTGCAAGGCCCTTTAGGAAAAGAGGCCTAAGAATCCTAGTTTCTTCAGTCCACCCAACCCCCACTGGTTTTTACAGCCAGAAGTTTTGGGGACTTATCTTCCTGGCACTGGAACCCAGGGCTGGTTGGTCTGGTGTGGAGGTGGGATCCCTTGCTCCCAAGATATCCCTCCATTTTATATCCACCACAGGGGGGGTGGGGTTGGGACCCCCTGGTTCCAGGTCTCCATGTCTCCGTCTCCACCCTTCCTTCCCTACTACTCATCTTGTTGAATGTGGTTTCTTTAGTTCCTTAGTTGTTGGACTTCTGTACAGCTCAGTTTTCTGATGGTGGTTCTATATTTTAGTTGTAATTTTGCTGTGGTTGTGCAAGGGGGCTAGCCATGTTTACCTATGTCTCCATCTTGACTGGAAGTCCTAAAACGTAATAGTATTTTAATTTTTAAAAAGTTAATCATAAATTACTATGTAAATACTTGAGTTATTTAAATTCAGGGACTCCTATTTTTAACAACTCTTATTTTTCCTTTTTTATAATCAGTCTTAGGTTTTCTATAATAATGAAGGAGAGTAGGTGCCAAATGCTCTAATTAGTAATTTTTATAATCAAACAATTCTTAGTATTTTGTTTATTTCATAATGTCCTGTGTATTTTCGGTAGTAAATTTGCTATGTTACTTGCTTTATAAAGACTACTGTTAAAGTTAAAATATATCTTTAGCGTATACGACATGGTGAAAAAAAAGTAGGTAAAATTAAAAATTAGTGAAAGAAAAATCCATAAAATTAAAAGTTAGATTTTTATGTTTTTCTAGTTAGTACATATTAGATCTTGTGGTTTTGGCTGTTTGTATGAATATTGAAATTGATAGTATTTTTTGTTGTTGTTGTTTCAGGAAAGTATCTAAGGCAAAAGAGAATTGACTTCCAGCTTCCCTATGACATCCTTTGGCAGTGGAAACATAATCAGGTACAATGAGCTGATCTTACCAGGTTTCATTCTTATGTTGTAAGGCATGGCAGGGAGAGAATGCGAGTCTTTTTTCTCTGCCTCCTTGTTATACTCTCATTTTAGGAAATCTAAAGAAGTGTCCCTGTGCAGGCTAGAGAC
This sequence comes from Macrotus californicus, assembly GCA_007922815.1. Lineage (NCBI taxonomy): Eukaryota > Metazoa > Chordata > Mammalia > Chiroptera > Phyllostomidae > Macrotus > Macrotus californicus. Next base: position 7,875 of record VMDR010019119.1, read on the forward strand.
AATAAAAGTGAATTTTCATCCATATTTAATATGACCTATTTGCCTTTACTCTCACTTCAAAATAGCAGTGAGTTCATACTTCCCTGGGAAACCTTCTGTTTTACTGTGGACTTTTATTTTGGTAGCATAGATTCTGTTCTATAAGACTCCTATTTGATACAGGTCTCTGGAGAGTTTAGATGTACTGCCAGCAGCACTAAGAAATTTCAGGCTTTATTTTTGTTGGCCCCTTCTCATCAGTTTGGAATTTATTTTTCACATACAAAAAAAAATTTTCTACCAAAGGAAACAGAAAATGTTTAACACTTTTCTACTTTTAAAAGATCTTTAAATATGTTGGGAACTAAAAATAAGAATGTGCTATTTTTCTCTTCTTGCTTCCCTAATTGAAAAGTTTCCCCTAATAATTTTGTATTAAGCTATAGGCCCCAGGTTCCTACTGAGAACAACTATTGGAAAATAAAAATCGTCATGTACACAAAGTGAATAAGCTCCTGAGTTTTGCCAGAATTCCACCAAAGTTTAGTTTTGGAAAGCCAAAAGCAATGGACGTTTCCCTCTGCATTCTGTTCTCTGGTGGCCTTTTTTGAATTTTGAGAGGATCAGAATGTTAGATATTTGTCTCAGAGAGTTTGTAACCTTGAAGGAGAAACAGTGCTTTGACTATACCCACTGAAAAATGATGCTGGAATTATTCTTACTGATTAATACACTCGAAGACCAAGCTGTTTTGAGTTTGTTTTGAGAGGGTGGGGTTTGGTACAGTCCTCTGTAATGAAACACTAACCAACTGACTGCCCTATTCTAATACATTCTTTTTTTTTCTAATGTATTCTTGATCATAGTGTTAGAGCTCCACTTTCCTACCTGCATTGTCTTCTTTATTCACAAAATTAATTGCCTAATTAAAATGTGAAATGTGTTTTCCTACAATATCCACCCTGAAAAAGCCAGGGTACTCTTCTTTTTTTTAAATTTCATATACCTATCCAAATCATGCAAACAAGCTCTAGGCAAGTTTTCGTCTTTATTTATAGAGGCAAATAGAATCTTAATTTATCCAAATTAATAGCTTCAATCTACAGTGTGATTTTTATTTAAGTCTATCCAACAACATGCTAAAGAAACACATCATTCAAGATGCACTTTCTTTAAACCATTTTATACTTATATCTCTTCCATTAAACCAAGTTCTCTTTTACCCTGATCTAGTAAGTCACCTTTTATTTTGGAGTAAAAAGTGATCACACCAAGGGTTTTCCTCAAATGTATCCAGCCCAGAAAGTCTTGTAAATATTTCCATATGGGCAGAGCACATGGAAAATTTCCTGTAGTTTTAGTGAGTAATGCTGCCGTCTGGCATTTCAAGTTAAACGCTGTATCAAGATTTTTCTCTTTTCTTTTTCTAGCTATACAAAAAGCCAGATGTCCCACTATATAAAAAAATCCGTTCAAGTGAGTAACTTGGGAGCTATCTTTTCTGCCTCCATACCATCAGTGTTCCTTAGTGTGGCATTTAAAAAATTATCTTGTATGTTCACAAACTATTCTTTACTGTCTTTCAAGATGTCTACGTTGATGTCAAACCCCTTTCTGGTTATGAGGCTACCACCTGTAACTGTAAGAAACCAGATGATGACACCAGGAAGGGCTGTGTGGATGACTGCCTCAATAGGTACTGTACTAAACTGATTCTCTAAAAGGATAGGCTTTAAGATCTATAAGTACTTCAGTTAAACAAGACTCTGATTTTTCCTCAAGAAGTTACACAGAGATATCTAAAACATAATTAGTGGGCTGTTTTAGTTTCCTCAGGCTACTATAACAAAATATCATAGACTGGGTAGCTTAAAAAACAGAAATTTATTTCCCACACTTCAGGAGGCTGTGAAGTCCAAGGTTAAGATGCCAATAGATCATTGTCTGGTGAGGACCCATTTCCTGGTGTATAAATGACTGCCTTCTCCCTGCATTCTTACATGGCCTTTCCTCAGTGCATGCTCATGGACAGAGTGCCTTCTTACAGGAGCACTAATCCATCATGAGATTCCCACCCTCATGACCTAATATAAACCTATTTTCCTCCCAAAGGCACTACTTGCAAATACCATCATATTCGGGCAAGGGATTCAATTATGAATTTTGGGGGCACATAAACATTCAGCTCATACATAGGATGAACAGAGTAACAGAAAAAGAATCTTACATACCCCGGTTAAAATCATCTTCTTGTTTTTGAGGCCTGAGAAAAGTTACTTAACCCCTCTAATAAAAATAATACCTTTTTATGGGGGGTTTGTGAAGATTGTGTGAGACAATGTTCATGAAATATTAAGCACAGTTCTAGAAACCTTTCTAGGTCTCAGTATATGGTAGCCATAATGAGAGTAAAGTAGGATGATGGCGGGAAGAAAGAAGAATGACATGGTGTATTGGGGCAGTGAGAGAGAGGGTTAATTAAACATTAGCATATAGCAGATACACATAGGGATTGAGTCAGTGATACCAACGAGAGATGGTAATGCTATTGTCAAAGATAGAAAGTATGAAATCTGACTGGTTTGGAGATAAAAATTATGATTTTCATTTTGGACCATTGAGTTTAAAATGACAATGAGATTTCAAAAGGAAATGTCTAATAGAGCCAAAGGAGTGAAAGTAGACTTTGTTGGGTTTAGTAACATAAGCCAATTTATAGCAAATAAACAACAACAACAACAAGATTCACATCAAGATTTCCTGTTCTAGCCCTGACTGGTATGCCTCGGTGGATTGAGCGCAAGCTTGTAAACAAAAAGGTCGCTGGTTCATTTCCTGGTCAGGGCACTTACCTGGGTTGTGGGCCAGTTTCCCATCTGGGGGCATGCAAGAGGCAATCAGTGGATGTTTCTCTCTCACATCATTGTTTCTCTCCCTCTTTCTCCCTCTCTTTTCCTCTCTGAAATAAATAATTAAAATCTTTAATAAAAATCCTTCCTGTTCTATGTAGTTTTCCTCAACAAAGGCAACTGCTTTCTTGGTCTCTAATCAACTGCCCTCATGCCTGTGGGAATCAGTGTTTCAATACCTGATGCTTCAACATGGCAGTTGGGAAATTGTACCTTAACTTGTTTATATCTTGTATATACATATAGTTTTACATCATAATAGCTGAAGGTATAGATAATCTGTGTTTTTTGCACTTATTTTTTCACATGCAGATACTTTATATATACATTTTTATGTATCAGTATGGTGTGCAGGTTAATCATTTTTAGGGGCTTTGTTATCTTCCATCAGTTTGATATGCCATAGTTTGCCATTATCCTGTTGTTCATCATTGAAGTTATTTCCAATATTTTGTTACTCAAAATAGCACTACTGTGAAATTTTTGTGTAGAGACTTTTTTTTAACCCTTAGAGTGCATGCATTCTCAGAATAAGAATTACCTGTATAAACATTTATGTAATTCTTATTACATATACTACTTATTATTTTTGGTATCACCACCAATGAATGTATCAGTATACTTACTTCCCCATAGTTCTACCTTATTTGGATATTGACACCTAACTTGATTGGTTTAATATTTGGAAGTATTATATGTCCCTAAAGGTTGTTTAAATGTGCATTTCTTTAGATGATGACATTACTGTGTTTTCTGTTTACTTGGTTTTACTGTGTTTTTTTTATATGATACTTTATTATCTGTGAAATTACCATAATATGGCTGCTGTTTCCTGGTCAGTTCCTATCTTTCTCAAATAGTTCCATCAGGTAGGTAATAGTTTCACATTTTATAAATGAAGGAACCTAGAATTTGGATAGTAAATTGCTCCACATTACACAGCACTTAAGTGGCAAATTTGAACCCACTTTTGTATAATTCAAAAAAAGCCATGTTCTTCACACTGTACTACACTGCTTATTGTATGATTCTTTTAATCACTTAAATATCAAAATTTATATATTTACCTTTACATAATTACACTGGTTGTCTTATAACATTTTTGTTAGTATGTGTGACCTTCCCACTGTGTTGCCTTTCTTTAAAAAAATCAAAAAAATACCCCTAAGCAAGAAAAAACAAACATTCAGATACAATGCTGCCAACTCTGTATCATAAGAATATAATCATTACATGGTCATGCATCTAATGAGTGATGTGTAATGAATGTGATATATGCATAAATACATAAGAAAAATTAAAATGTTATTCAGTGGATGCTCCCTTACATATTTAAAAATAACACATATAAAAATTCAGTTAAATGGAACTATTAAAAAAATAGGGCAGCTTTGTCTTTCCTGTCTTTGTATTCAAGGTTCTATAAATATTTGGGGGTAAAAAGTTAAAGGAAATGCAGGACCCACTTTGATATCTATGTAAGACTCATAGGTAGAATTATGCTCACCTGCAAGTAGATCAGGGAAAACTTGATTCGGGACTATTTTTAAAGACAAGTAATAGGTTTTTACAATTATTTCAAATAAATACTTTAAAACTTATCATCCTCTCTTCCAAACAGTTTCCAGGAATCACCAGTATTGTTTATAAATTTTACAAGTCTTTCCTGGTTGATTCTTGTTACTGTAAGACAATCATATCAAATCCATTACTGCTCCAGAACATTCCTCATCTCCTAGAGCAAAGTCTTGCAATATTCATTTCAGTGTGCTTTTTAACCCTATACCTACTTCCTTACAACATGTACAGAGCCCACTCTCTCAGCTCTTCACAAGGATAAATGCTGTATAATAAAACTGAACACTTAGAGAAATATAAAATTACATTCTCTAGTGAGACTTATAGTACTACTTGCACTGATTATTCTCAGAGTCCACAGGCCCTAAACTAACATCAGGGTCCCTAACTCCCTGATGGATCCTGTCTCTGTGCTCCTTTGTCGAGTGCAGTTCACTTCCACTTGCTCTCCATTAAGGATCTCTAGAAGCCTTTTGCTCCAGCAGAGACCTAGGTCCTCAAATTCTTGGTCCCAAAAAGTAGGGATGATCATCTATCCTGCCTAACCTGGCATGATTCATGGTGGGAATATTCTTTTTTTTTTAAGTAAAAACTCATCCCACTCACAGAGAATGGTCTGACCTCCATAGTTAGTTACTTCAATCACACTAGTACGTTTCCCAATGACTCTTTAACCTTAAATTTCACCACATGAGGGAAAGAGCTTTCCATTCTAGATCTATATTCAGAAAGGAAAAATACTGTAGCTTCAAGAACATTATCTGGCCAAAGATAATGACAATTTATATTACAAAATCAAACTCTTCACATTATAGTTTTGCCATATCTACTTTCAGATTTGGGTAAATTTATAGTTTTGTTTTTCAGGCACAATGTATGGAAACATGCTTTACTTTTTATATAATTAAAGAGCTTATCTTGGTTATTTATCAAAACAAATGGAATGTATTTCAATGCCTTCAACTCTAGAAAACACACATTTTCAGCAACCTCTGAATGATTGTTCTGTGGCAGAAATTTTATTTTATTTTTTATACTTTTTATTATTTTTTAATCAATTTTTGAGAGAGAGGCAGGGTGAGAGAGAAACATAGATTTGTTGTTCCACTTATTTATGCATTCATTGGTTGATTCTTATATGTGCCCTGACCAAGGATCAAACCCTCAACCTTTGTATATTGGGATGATGCTATAACCAACTGAGCTATCTGATCAGGACTGTGGCAAAAATTTTTTTTAAATTGAAGTATTTTTTTCTCTTAACACTGTGTTATATTTATATTTTAGTTTTTTTATCTACCTAAACTGTGTTGTTGCATGTTTTATGAAGTATGATGAAAATACAGGTGTGTGATATTATGAACAGGGAATTACAATTGGAACCATGAAAATAAATGAGTCTTCTAAAGAAAATATGATAAAGGAATGTGCCATGGAAGGTAGACTGGAAAAAAGGCTTTCTGTATAAATAAAAAGACAGGAGTTGTTATTGGAGGAGAGGTGGGAAGTCCATCATCATAAAAAATCAAGAAAGCCCACAAAAAGAGGACTTACATTTTGAGGTGGTGAGTTCTTGCATTAAAGAAGTCAGCAAGAGAAAGAATAAAGGTGTTGAATTTGACAGTAAGGCAGTGTCTTTTTCACAAGTTAAGTTGATTGTCTTAAGTTGAGGAATAGTCCAGTGGATATTTATTCTGCTTACTGTTTGCCCTTTAGATAGAATAATGTTTCTTTGAAGAATAAATGATTCTGAAAGTACTTTTAATTGTAAAGTATTAAATACTTTCTTTACAAGATTTATAAATTACGATTATAAACATAATATATTTTTTAAAGTACTTTTTAAAAAAGATTTTAGTTAATTATTTTTAGAGAGAGGGGAAGGGAGAAAGAGAGGGAGAGAAACATCAATGTATGGTTGCCTCTCACACACCCCCTACTGGGGGCCTGGCCTGCAACCCATGCGTGTGTCCTGACTGGGAATCAAACTAGCAACCCTTTGGTTCGCAGGCCGGCACTGAGCCAAACCAGCCAGGGCCATAATATGATATTTTGATTTATCATTATATTCTTGGTCCTCCCTTGTTCATGCTAAAAATAGCCTTACTGGGATTCCAAACTACAACAACACGAAGTAGCTTCTATTAAAGATCTAGAAATTTAAAAAGGAAAACGGTGAGAAGACATATGCATAAAAACTTTAATCTACTGTGTTCAGAATTTTCTACTTGTTTTAAGATTTTATTTATTTTTAGACAGGAGGGGAGGGAGAAAAGGAGAGAAACATCAATGTGTGGCTGCCTCTCACATGCCCCCCACCGGGGACCAGGCCCAAAACCCAGGCACGTGCCCCAACCAGAATTGAACTAGCAACCCTATGGTTTACCAGCCGGTGCTCAATCCACTGAGCCAAACCAGCCAGGGCAGAATTTTTTACTTGTTTATTCACTCCAGATTATAGATTCACCTAGTCATATAAACTGCAGATATTCTTTCCAATATGGGAATGTCATTTACACTAATGAATTATGAATTCCTGCAAAAAATCAATGTGAATGACTGAACTTTACACTTAAAATGGTTATAAGTTTTATGTGTATTTTATCACAATTCTTAAAAAATCCATAAATGACCATGAGCTACTAGAAAACAAGAGTGCAGTATAATCATCAAATAATATTCTTTGTGAGTTGCAGTTCATTTATTCTTAGCACAGGGCTAAATAAGATAGTTTTTACCCAGGATGCTAAGTGAACAATTAGCTTAATAATTTACAAGAAGCAGTCAGTGTTTACAACTTGACCTGGAAATTTTAACTGCTACTAATTTTTGAAGTTACATATTATTACCTTGTTAACCAATCTAACCTTGTTAAAATAATTTTGTGTTCATTTTAAGAATTCCTATAAAACATAAAATGGGTTTATGAAGGCATATATAATGTTTGTTGACATATAATTATTACTTTTCTTTCTAGAATGATCTTTGCTGAGTGTTCCCCCAACACTTGTCCCTGTGGTGAGCAGTGCTGTAACCAGAGGATACAGAGGCATGAGTGGGTACAATGTCTAGAACGATTTCGAGCTGAGGAAAAAGGTTGGGGAATCAGAACTAAAGAACCCCTAAAAGCTGGGCAGTTCATCATTGAATACCTAGGGGAGGTTGTCAGCGAACAAGAGTTCAGGTAAATGATGATACTAAGAAAATGGTAAAGGTACCAGATTAGAATGGGAAATGGGAGATTTGAGATTTACTTTCAATTTAATCATTAAGTGGCTTTCAATCATCTTTCTCCTCTTCAGGAACAGGATGATTGAACAGTATCATAATCACAGTGACCACTATTGTCTGAACCTGGATAGTGGGATGGTGATTGACAGTTACCGCATGGGAAATGAGGCTCGATTCATCAACCACAGCTGTGACCCAAACTGTGAAATGCAGAAATGGTAAGGAAGCAGGGGAAGGTGAAACCGAGAATCCCACAGAGCAGAAGGCATTGAGGGCATCCAGAGATTCCTCTTTCCACAATGTCAGTCAGCTTACACAAAACAGCTCAGGCAATTCCCTACTATACCAGATCCTCCAGGCGGAGAGTAAGCTTCTACTGTTTCTTCATGTCATCTTAACTATTCCTAGAAAATTTCATAGAAATATAAATAAATATATATTATATATGTGTAATATCTATATGTATATATGTGTATGTATAATATCTAGTATTTATTGACTAAGTATATATATCTATATATAATATCTATGTATAATATCTAGTGTTTTACTGCTTACTATGTTCTAGGTACTATGTTACATGGTTCTTCTCATATCAGTTCATTCAGCATATTTATTACATATCCACTAGGTTTGTCACCATGAGATATAAAAACAAATGAAGTAGAATCTGCTTGAGAAGGAAAAAATTATATCTAAAAAACAATAAAAAGTATAGGAAAGGGTTCAGGGAAGAGGTGAAGTAGGAAGCACCAGAAATCTCTCTCCCCTTAGAAAATTATACTAGGAAAATCTGTCTGATGCAATGATTTTGGAATTCTGGAGTTGTTTGAAGGCTTGCATCTTCAAGGGGAAAGCTTAGATGGTAAATTGCAATTTCTTTTAGTCAGTTTGAGCTTTTAGAACAGTAGCAGCTACCCATCCCCCACCCTCCCCCCATCCATATGGCAGACAGCTGTACAGGTATTCCTGGAGCAGCTTGCACACAGCTTGCAGAAGCTTAGGTGGGTGAAAAGGGCACTGTCTTCCAAATATTGGGGATCTGTGCTCTGATTGTTGATTGTTACTCTTGAGGAAGTGAAAAATAGGCAGGCAGACATTTTTGTGTCTCCCACCACACCTTTCTTGCAAGCCCTCTCCCTCTAGCTGAAGTGATTTCTAGGAGATTTAAAGGACCATTGCCCTCTTTTCCTGCATTCATTTTTTGCTTTTCCTGTGTTGAGAGCCAGACATTAAAGACTAGGACATTTAAAAAAACACCTACCTGTATGGGGGAAAATGCAAAGTGACTGCACATAACCAAGGAAAGTTTCAAAACAGACTTAAAAATATACTGAGTTTATATACCTCAGTCTACCTTGGCACAGGAGATAGCCTACAACAGTCAAAAAACAATAAAAAAGAACAGCAAACCCTGGGGAAGGGTAAGAATATTATTCTAGATATAACCCATTATTATATTAAAATATTCAGTGTTCAAATTAAAATCACAAGGAATACAAAGAAACAGAGAAGTGTGGCCCATTGAAAGGGAAAAAATATTTTACAGAATCTGTCCCTAAAAAATAGTGACAGAACAGCCAAAGCTCAGTCCTTGAGTGTCTCCCATCTCAAATAATTTAGTTCTTGACAAGTTGTTTATGGAAAAATGTCTTAAGTTGTCAAACAGAACTTTGGTTCTCAATCCAACAACCTTTTCATACTGATACTTGTAGGATCAGTCACCTGTATGATCTGGTTTTCTAATAAATCACTTGTAAGTCTTCTGGAACAAAATGAGTTCTAGAACCAAGGTTCCACTGTATATTAGAGAAAGATTTTAATTTTTTTAAGATTTTACTTTTTAGAGAAAGGGGAAGGGAGGAAGAATGAGAGAGAGATAACATCTATGTGTGAGAGAAATACTGATCAGGTGTCTCTTGCACACCCCCAACTGCGCCCTGGCTGGCAACCCAGGCATGTCCCCTGACCGGAAATTGACCCAGTGACCTTTTGGTTCACAGGCTGGTGCTCAGCCCACTAAGCAACACTGGTCAAGGCTAGACAAAGGCTTTAAAACAACTGACTTAAAGATGCTCAAAGACCTGAAGGAAAATGAGGAGAAGTAAAGTGTAAAAACAATTCATGAACAGAATGAAAATATCAATGAAGAGATAGAAAGCCTAAAAGAAGTTCTGGAGCTGAAACTACAATAACTGAAACTATAATAACTGAAATGAAAAATTCACTGGAGGGATTCATTGGCAGATTTGAGCAGGCAGATGAAAGAATTAGTGAACTTGAAAATAAGACAATGGAAACTATCAAGCCTTAGGAACAGAAAGGAAAAAGATTGAAGGAAAAAGAACAAACCCTCAAAGACCTCTGCAACACCATCTGGCAGACCAATATATGCATCATGGGTAACCAAGAGGAGAACAGAGAAAGGGAAATAGAATATTTAAAGAAATAATGGTTGAAAACTTACCAGATTTGATGAAAGACATGAATATAAACATCCAATAAGCTCACCAAACTCCAAGCTGAAGTCAATGACAGGTAAATCTTGAAAGCAGAAAGATAAGTAAGTTATCACATACAAGAGAATCTCAGTAAGAAAATTTGCAAATTGTTTATCAGAAACTTTAGAGCCTAAAGACAGTGGGTCATTGTATTCAAATTGCTAAAAGAAATCACTGTCAACCAGGATTCCTATTATCTGGCAAAACTCTGCTTCAAAAGAGAGGAAGGCCCTGACTGGTATGGCTCCACTGGTTGGGCATTGTCTCACAAAGCGATAGGTCACCAGTTCAGTTCCCAGTCAGGACACAGGTCTGGGTTGTGAGTTCACTGCTTATTGGGGCATGTGTGAGAGGCAACTGATTGATGTTCTCACATTGATGTTTCTATCCCTCTCTTTTTCATGCCTTTACCTCCCTCTAACAATAATTAAACCTTTTTTAAAGAAGAGAAATAGGAAGGACTTATCTTGGTGGTGAACATACAATAAAATATACAGATGCTGTATTATAGAATTATA